>JAQIWN010000688.1:0-28411 GCA_034699025.1 Entomobrya cf. arborea Gr-Col-00668 | reverse complement strand
CTTGGATGTAAAAGTCAAAATATTCTTACATTTAATTCTACTGTCAGCGAACAATCATCGTTTTTTGTATCAAATCCGTATTTGACACAATAAAAAATATTGTATCGTCGCTTCACTCATTCGTTGATTTATTAGTCATTCAGCAAAATGCATCATGATTCATATGATCTCAATATCAAATTATGAATAGGAATACACTTTCACATACGAGCATACAAGATCATTACACGGCTACACTATCCAGAGTATTTTTTGTGTCGTGAATGCCATACAAATAAGTACAAATGAAATCGATAGCGTTGGTAACGTTTATTGCACCTGTTTTTCTGCTGGTTATACTGGTAGACTATCAGGTTTGTCACTAAATTCTATTATTTTTTTTTGTAGTTTTTACTATAAATTTGAATGGTTTACAAAAGTTAAATTCTTTGAAACGATGTATTTTTTAATAACTTTTTTCTTCATAAATTAGGTTTGTGCACAGAAACCCGGTAAAGTATCTACTCGTGATAAGTCATCAGAGGAAGACGATTTGGAAGAGGTTAGTAGCGAGGAAGAAACTGAATTCGAGTTCGCACAGAAAATCTTAGAGCAGCAATTTATAAAACAATCGCCAGGCACTAACTTAATTAACATGTTTGCTTCAGTAAGTTTATAAAATTACCTTAAAATAACTTTTATGCCAAAATAAAGTCAGATCAATAGTTTTAAAACATTATTTTCTTATAGTTTTTTAAGAATCAAAACCCTTTCGGAACCGGAAATACCGGCTATAAATCCCCCGAAGCTATAACAACTCGAAAACCCAGATCCACCACTACTCCAACCCCAACACCTACTCCAAACCTAATGGATATGTTCGTAAAAGGATTTCTTCTTTCATCAGAAAATGCTGGAGCCCCGACATCCGATCTAAAATTCCCCTCGAAACCCCAGAATCATTACCCATCATTCCTACCTAAACCCCTCCCAACAAAAATGCAATCAACCGAAGAAAAACGAATTATGGGAATTGAAGAAGCAATAAATCAAGCTTTAGGTCTAGAAACTCAAGTTCGAAATGAAATTCAACGTTTACAAGGCACACAATCACCACCGGAAGCCACTATACTCAATATTGCAACTGAACCCGAAAAAACTACAACAGACGTCTATCAATTCTTTTTTCCACCAATTACAACCACAACAACAACACAAGCAACTACAACAACCGAGGAAACTATTGAATACTCCACAAATCCATCATTTGAAGATATTGAGCATCTACTTTCGAATCTTGACAAACGAATAAGTCAAAGAGAAAGAGAACTAGCCCTAGCAAGGGAAACGACTCAACTTCTTTTAACATCAAAAAAGCCTTTAAAACTTTTAAAAACTCTAAAAACAACTCAACCTAAACCTAAACGCAAAAGAACTACCACAAAAGCACCACAACCTGAGCTTAATTTAAATCCTAATTTACTAACACCTTCGAACATTAGTCCAGGTAGTGTGACAAATTTAATTATGTCACAAGTGCGAAACGGAAATGTACAAATGTTCTTGTTAAAAAATCTCGTTCAATTTATGCAGTCCCCAGTGGAAACGATTGAGGCAGTGGAATGTTCATTATTTCAAATTTGTGATTTTAATTACTTTTCTTAAATTTTAAACATCAGCTTAATTATGCATGTCTGTATTTATGTTTGATTGTATTTTTTCTAAAACATTTTCTAAAATTGAATATATATACTTTCTATACTTACTTTCCCTTTATATTTATCTGTCTATTATTTCGTTTCATAAATATGAATTCATTAACCAACACATCTGTTCTAATCTAATGAATTATTCATTTTGCTGAAACGACATGCTTTCATTTCCCTTTTACTATACTAATCTAGCAACCTAACCTTATATAGTATTTATTTGTTAGTATTAACGTTAAAGTCCCTATTAAATAAAACTAACACATCAACAATGGCCGGAAGTACTATATTTACATTTTGCTTTCCTTTATTTCTAAGTCTGACTTATCAAAGTGTAATAACAGTACCCCCTATTAATCGTTCAACGATTAATTTTACAATTAGTGATTCATTAAAATTTAGCGATAGTTTAGAACTAAGTATTCCCCCAAAATTAACAAAACAAGATGAAGCTCTCATGAAAAAAGTTATTGCACACGAACTGGAGAACAAGACAGTTTTAAATGCAGCCAAAAACTTCTTAACAACAGTAAGACAATTCTACTTTAAACGAATATTAGTTTAAACGCAAAATAAATAATTAATGCATTTAAACTAATTTATATATTTCAAAAATTCAGTATTTTAGAAAAAATTACGACCTCTCAATTGAGCCAATAATGAACAAGAAATCCTCAAAACAAAAGTACATGATCAGACGACCTACCACAACCACGACTACGACTGAAAACTGGGATCAAAGTTTAGAAGAATTTATTTCAATATCCACCTCTGAACTTGTCCCTAACAATTCATTAATTAGCAAAACGGCAACAGATTCAACTAATAATGAACCAGAACCGGAATCGACATCTAAAAAAGATGACGTCATAACAATTTATGTTGCTCGACCTCCCCCTGTTTACGCACAACCACCGCCACCACTTCCTCCTCCACAGACGCCTAAACCATATCAACCATGGAGACCAAGTTATCAACCAACTTATCATGGACCCACGACTACACCAATACCTTGGTATAGACACGCCCCAAATTTATTCGATTCTGAACAAGTTGTTCCAATCTTTACAGATATTCTTGTAACAAGTATAAGTAATGGAAATCTCTCATCTTTTCTTTTGGAAAGACTTGTCGACCTTTCAAAAACTGATGCACCTGCGAAAATCACAGCTAATTTTCTAGATTTAATATTTTAAATTATATATTTTTTTATCTATCTAATTTCTATTTTTCAAAATAAATAAAATACATTGAAAACTAAAAACTTTCTCTTGATTTATTTTAAATTCCTTGAATAGAATATCATTGGTCATTTAACCCTTTCCCTCGCATTCAATTTTCACATTTGTCATTAATTCATAATCGCAAAGGAATTCATTTATTAATCAACATGTGTTCTAGTTCTAATTAATGAATTATTCATTTAGTAAAACACTCAACTTTCATTTTTTCCCCTACTACTATACTAACCATACTATCAACCTAATATACTATTTGTTTTTACTACCGTTAAAGTTCAAAATTATCTAACGAAACTAATATATCAACAATGACCGGAAGTACCAGATTTACATTTTATTTTCTACTTTTTCTCTATCATACTTATCAAAGTGTAGAAGCACTACCTTCTTCTAAAATTAGTCCATACTTAAATTCAATCAATTTAACTAATGATTATTTACCCAAATTACCGGAAACTAAAACCCACTCAAAGTTAACAAAACGAGAGGAAGCCCTCATTCGAAAAATTATTACACACGAGCTAGAAAACAAAACAGTTTTAAATGCAGTCACAAAAATTCTATCAGCCGTAAGATTAAATTTTACACACACCAAACCGAAAACTCCAATTAAAAATTAAATACCTACACAATTAAACTAATATTTAAATTTTCTTGTTTCTAGTATGTTCTAGAAAACCCGGAATATCTCCCAAATGCCCCACTGGTTATCCCCCCTTTCAATCAAAAATCACTCAAACAAAAGTACAAGCTCCGGAAACCCCCAAGGACGACCACCCCAGACTGGGATCAAAGCCTTGAAGAATTTATCTCAATTGTCACCACCTTAAAACCCACCCAACCCACTTCAACAACCCCCACTACTACCACATCCACCCCCACTCCATCTTCTACTTCCTCTCCCTCCATCCCCTCCCGAACTATCACAGATTCCCCTTCAGATGCCGAAACAATTGTAGAACCAGAAGCCACCTCCAAAAAATATGTAGTCTTAACCCTCTACGCCGGACCCCCACCCCCTCCATCACCCCCACCTTCCTCTCTCTACATACAACCCCAACAACCACCCTATTCACCCCTTCAATATACTACCCCTCTCCCACCCCCACCAACCACAACCCTCCCCTGGTACAAAACCGCCCCAAATATTTTCGACCCCCAGCAAGTAGGCCCCATATTAACCGATATAGTCGTCGGCAACATCAACAACGGCCTTATTCCCAACTTCCTCTGGAATCAAGCCGTCGACTTTGCCCAAGGCGATGGAGCTCGGGTCACCGGAATCCTCCTCGAATGCATATTCCTCCCCCCATGTCCCACTTAACTAACCATTAAATAAATTCATTCAAACTCATTAATTTTTTTTATAAAACTTTCATTTATTTTTCCACAATTTAATTTCACATTTCATTGAAACTTATTTATCACTTGTCACTCCACCTACACCACCCCTACCCCCAATCCTCCCCATTTCCCCCTTCGGTTTAAAATCCTCCCCCAACCTATCATGCTGCCTTTTATGCGTTCTCAACGCCCCCCTCTGCCTAAACCTCTGCCCACACTTATCACACTCCCACGGCCTTTCCTCCCCATGAATCAGTCTATGATTTTTCAGCACCTGTCCATCCCAAAATCTCCTCCCACAAATGTCACACTCCTTATCCTTCACCCTCTCCTTCCCCCAATGCTTAAAATTCACATGATCCCTCAGCGTCCTCCTATTCCTATAAGTCAACCCACACACCTCACAACTCCACGGCTTATCTTCACAATGCTTCACAAATTTATGCTTCCTCAGCTTATCCTTCCTCTCAAAACTTTCCCCACACTTGTCACAGTTCCATGGCTTTGCAATCACTGTAAATCCCTTATGATCCTTTGCCACATGGGCCCTTAGAGCCCCTTCACTCATAAATGTCATTTTACAGTCTCCTTTACTCGAGCACCTTAAAGAGGCCTCGCCATGTTCCTTAATTCGATGTCTTAAAAGACCGTCACCACTGCTCCAACTTTTACCACAGTCACCACACTGCTTTTTCATTAAACTGGGGTACAACGGTCTCTTTCTTCCGGATGTGGAGGCGGTGGAGGTAGATGGTGCCTTTTCCTCTTGACATTTTTTCTGATGACTTTGATAATTCTTCTCGGAATAAAATTCCTCCTTACATTTTTCACATGTCCACTTGGTTCCCAGCTTGTGTTCCTCAAAATAGTGGACCCTTAGGTCCCTCACTTTAATAAATCTTGAGGCACATACGTGGCAACTGATGTCGTGAATAGCACGTCGTTTCACTGCAGTCTGATGAGCTATTAGAGTTTCCAGGGAGGTAAATATACACATGCATAATTTACACCGTAAAAGGTCACTGTAGCCGTGACTCCAAAGATGGGATTCAATTTCCCCGAGATCGAAGAAGCTTGAGCAGATGTCACACTTTTGACGGCCGGATGGCTTGGTGAAAATGTGTTTATCAGACAGATGGAAGGATAAACAAGTTTGGGTGGGATATCGAAGGGGGCAGAGGGGACACTGGAATTTTTTTGAAGTGGGGCCGTGACTGTGACCTTCATCATGGGACTCCAAATGTTTTCGGAATGCGAGGGGTTTATGGCAAGAGAAATTGCAGGTTTCGGTGTCAACGTCGCAGGAGTAGAGGGGCGATGTGTGAATAGAGTTATCTTGGCGGCACCTTGAAGGTCGGCTTCTATGGTACTGGGCTAGTCGATAGGGAGAAATGAAGCCAAGTTGACAGTCGCTACAATAGAATACGTTATCCGAGCCTACGTGGCATGCCAGGTGGGAAGCGATTTGGGGTCCGCGGGGTAAATGGCAGTTGCAGACGTCACAGGGTTGATGGTCGGAGTGATAGTAGAGGTATTCTGAAGGGGTGGAGTAGGCGCCCAAAGGTTCTTTTTTGGAACATTTGTTTTTCGGACCGGAACCACTTGGTTGAGGCTGGATGGTGATGGTGGGGGTGGGAGTTGGTGTGGTCACGGTGGTCATCGATGAAGATAAGCTTGACTGCTGCTGTTGATGTTGCATGGCTTGTAGTTGGGCAACGCTGATGAGGATTGGTTGAACGGAAACTACTCCCCTGAAAATAAAATAAATTCAACAGTTAGAATTATTTAAATTAAATTAACTTTTAATGAGTAATTAAAATCAGTTTTTTACGTGGTAGGATCAGTGACATTAGTGGTAATCATCACGTAATTAGCTGATGGGTCTACAGGTACACCGGCAATTGTTACAGAAGAATCCTCTTCGCCATCATCCCCTTCTCCAGCCCCCTCAGGTTTCTGTGGGGGCACCTCCTCCAATTCCGAACCTTCTTCATCTTGAACTTCACCTTCAACAAACTGCTTATCTTGTTGGTTATCTGAATCCTCTGATTCCCCCATCACCTGCACCTCCATTTCTACTTGTTCTTCTTGATAAGGTATTTCCACAATTCTTGCCTCTGCTCCACTACCTTGAGAACTGACGTGGTAAACGTGACCTTGGACATCGGTATACTCCTCAATGGTTATAAATTCAACTTGGAGCTTCTGCTTTTCTTCAAGAGTAGAGGAGGATCCACCTTCTACATTTTGTAATTGACTGTTGATGGTAGGATCTACCTCAATCACTTTAATTACTTGTTCTTCCTCATCTTCAGTTTGTGGAGAGGATGCCCGCGATAATGGTTCAGCGGTAAAGTTGACTAGACTGTCCACTGAAAATTTAAAAAAAAAATGAATTAAATCTTAAACTGGCAATTACAAAAGAAACTTGGTAATATTTCGGTTTAAACGCAAAGTTTTTACCTTTTCTAATTATTTTATCATGAATTTTAATAAGCCAAGTTGTCACTTTCTCTACATTTTCCCCAGGTACAGGTCCACTCGACGACCCATTAGCTAATGACTCCAAAAACTGATCCCTTCTAGATTTCCCCTCCTCTTCATCCCCCTCCATTTCCACAACAGTTTGCGCCACACATTCCCTCATCTTCCCAATTTGACTTTGAATCCTCCCCTGAATCCCCAACAACTGTTGGTGCAGTTTATTAAGTTCTTTTAAACTTTGATAACACTGTAAACAAAGTGGTGGTCGCGCTTTGTCATCTTCACATTCCAAATCACCTCCTTCTCCTCCTCCAGTAAGACAAGCCAGTAAAGTTTTAAATGACTTGAGATTCAGTTTAATAATTTCCTCTTCCCCAGCCTCCATCCAACTTTCTTCACAATTACTTTTCAGACAAAGGAAACAGTAGCCATTTAAATTTAACTCAGGTTCCTCCTCCTCCGACCCCCCTTCCCCGGATGAACAATTATCCACAAGTTCATCTTCACCTCCACCATCTCCTCCTTCAGAAATACCCGGGTCAAATTCAAACACTACTTCAGCTCCTCCACCGCTACTTTCACTAACTAACGAACTAGAACTCATTATCAATTTTCAGGCAATCAAACAATTTTTATAAATCTATCAACAATAAAATTAAATCAAATCAGCACATTTTGTTTTAAAAAAATACTCTATCCTGCTGTTTTAGAGTTTTTGGATACCAGCTCAGCAGCCTGTTTTGGCCTGACCAAAGCAGCAAGATAGGTAGCCCAGCCCCCTCCGTTTCAATTGGCAGCCGACAAGCAACTTTACTTTGTTCACTTTTTAAGCGTCTTTTCTTTCACTTAACCCATACCACATTTTCCACTAATTATCCATTTTAACATTGAAAATTAATAAACATTTAAATTTTAAATTATAAAACTATGTACATAATAAATCCATTTACAACATGTTCAGTATTTTAAACGTTAATAATACAATGTTAATGGTAAAATTACCTAAACTCGTTTCAATTAACAAAAATTATACTTTTAAATGCGAATAATATTTAAGAACTTAATACAAATCATATCTGGATCTTGTGGCTTTTGATTATAAATGTGATGGGGACTATGCTGATGATGATGATTGGTAATTTCTTTGAAGTTGTTCTTGTGGTCAAGTTCAAGGTCGTCTTTTCTTCCCTTTTCATTTTCAATATCTTGTCGGGAAACTGCACAAAATTTTCGAACAAAGTAGATAAATAAGCCCCTTATAAAAACGAGAGGACCAAATGTATCATTAAACCTTGATGAAATAAAATTGCCCCGACGAAAATAATGTATTGGATGGAATACTGGATCCAAAATGAAATTCCCGCCCAGGCACTATCGATGCTGACGTTCTAAGAATTTAAAAAGTGGAGCAAATTAAAATTCGCGGGTTTAGTGTTTTTTGCGGGAACATCAAAATTTAAAATAGAGTATTTTATTGAATTCTCTTTTTGTTACCCGGGTAAATACGGTCCTTAATAACTTCACGTTCACGTATAAAGGACCAATCAAAACGATTACAAAAATTAGCGCCATAATCCAAAGACTAACGGTTTTGGCGGGAAGATACATATACGCCGTTAAAGCGTGATCAAACTGTGTACAGTGATGTAGCACATAAAGGGTATTATTTGTAGTATTTTTAACATGTTGAATATCAGTTGTGCCGTTAACCAAAAAAGAAAATTGACTGCCGTCAGCTAAATTAACTTCGTTAGTCCTCTTAAATAATTGAGATGAACAGAGGAAAGCTAAGCTTATCACAGCAATTGTCCCAAGAACAAATGCTAAAGAAAATAATATTTCTAAGATAGCAACTATTCTGGTTTTCCACTTGTATTCCATTTTAACCACCAAGTATTTTCTTTAGACGAGTTTAAGTTGTGTTTGGGAAATGAAACGTTGAATGTTTCAGGTTTTAATTTTAAACGCGTTTTTTTTTGGATTCTAGAATTTTCTGGTATTTTTAGAGGAAAATTTTGCACTCATTCATAATTTATTTATTGTAACCAAATATCAATTACAAAATAGTCGCATAATAAGCATTCTGATTTATATATCTTACGTACATCAGCATATTTATCATAAATATTTATATCTAATTTTAATTTATGGAATATTAAATACAATTTTTCCGCCATAATTTGCACTCAATTTAGTTTTAAAAACTAAGAAAAATGTACGCTGTACCACAAACCTTATAAAGGATGGACATCTTTCTCTATCCATTTTATGAAACTCTCCGACAAAAATTGAAATTAGCCTACAGCTCTTGAATTGCCGTTGTGTAAGTTTACAATCGTTCCAACATTTCGATCGTTTTAAAATCTTCGTCGACGTCAATCTTATTTTACTTCCCTGATGCAGCATTAAAGAGCAAACGAGCAAAACTATCATGGCAAAAAATCCTAAACTCAGTATACCAATGATTGGAAGTAAAGTGTAACAAAGAAGTAAAACGTAAAGCATAATTATAAGAGCTACACCCCCAATGAATTCTACAAGTGGCCAAAAGTATGCCTGAAAGCAGTTGTTGCAAAGATTGACTAACAGTTGATTTCGGCGATATTCTAGGAAAAGCTTTTGCCTTTCTTCAAATTTTGCTTGTTCATCCATTTCCTTAACTGCTTCCCTGAAAAATTTAATGGCCAAACATATGAGTACCCTTATCAAACCCTTAATTTATCTTTATTTTGCAGAAATTGAACTTACCTCAAATTTCCCAAACCTCTTGCTAATTCGTTAAGCGTCACCAATACAATACAGAAGCCCATAGAGCCCATTGTTGAAACGTACACCATAAATACAAATTGTGTTATATAGATTGCCACACGAAATATAATTGAGGTGCAATCAGAAAAGAAAGCTTGAACGTATGGACTGTTATGCAGACAAGGAGAAACGATTACAATAGCAGGAGTGATAAACAAGTAAAATATCACTACTCCAAGTGTGCCCGTCCATAGAAACATTACAAATATGCTTGATCGCTTTGTCTTTATGGTTAAGTTATTATTTTTTGAGTTTTGTTGGGTAAAGCAGTTCAGCAGTTTACAAATATCGGAAGGTTTGTTTTGAAAAACAAATGCAATAACGGTACTGGCAATTTTTATAAGAAGTAGAAAGACATGGTACATTATCACTATAATGTTTTTAGTTTTGAATAGTAACAGACTGTAATATAGATCATAAGATGTAAACAAAAGGGAAAAAAAGAGAAATAGCCACCATATATATTCAACAAAGGGTTCTATAACTATAACTTCAAAGTTGGAAACAACGATGTTGGGAAGTTTACCTTTAAAAGGAATTATAGATAGCGTTGATCCACTAAGCCAAAAGCAGAATTGTAAAACTTGAGCCCACATTTTGACTACTTTAATCGTCAAACGTTTGGTAAGCTTTAAAATGGAAAAATTATATTTTGCTGTTCTACTGAACAACTGTATGAAATATTTAATAAAATATGACGCGTCTACTATCACGAATAATTAAATTGTTTAATCAAATAAATATTGTGAATAATTTATAGGAGTATTTGGATCGATACAATTATATGTATTCGACGTGGGTGGCTCTGACTTGAATATAATGGGGAATCGCCAAATCGTGTAATAACATACAAGTCGTAGAATTACGCCAAGAGGAGGCTTTAAGCTGATCCACAGTTTGTGAGAATCTACTGTCTAGTTCCAAAGTTTGTCCTTTGAGCATATTTAAGCCCTTATAACTGGAGCACAAAAAACTACACCAGCCATGAAAATATATAACCATTTAGACAGTTTTAATTATAACCGTAAAATCAGATAACCAAGTTTAATCATATAAAATATAGTGACGACTGATAATTTACCTTAAAAATTGCTTATTAAAGTCTACAAGAGTTATAAAATTAATCACAGGAAAACTAATTTACCTATTCACGACAAATTTTCAGTTAAATAATAAAATTATTCCAGACATTTGCGTCAGCAACTTTGTGAAAGTTATGTTGTAATAAAAGGTCAAATGGAAGCTTATAGAAAAAGAAAATATTTTTTATAATCTTAATGTTCATTTCTAATGCTAAAACGATAAGATGAACATAAAGACACCATAGAACAAATGTTTGGTATAATTCGGGGGCTCTACTATTTGGTCGGATGAGATCAGATGAGCTAACTTGTTTTCTGGATGAGATAAAAAACACTGAAAATAAGTTTTATTATCTTAAGCACTGTACAGAAGTGATAAAATAGTTAAAGTTGAACTAAACACATAACTTATATCAAGGAAAACAATTTGATTTTGTTGAGTGGAGGTGGGGTCGAGTTGTTATCATATCGCTTTGGCCTACTCCACGCCCAGTCTTCGATACCTGGCCACTCCAATATTGGATCAGGATCTTTTTTACTAAAAAGCTGCTAAGTTATAATGACTTTGTAGTAATCAATAATTTTTCTCTGGTACCGCGTCATTACGTGTTCTAGTTAGAGGAATCCCTAGCCATGTATTTATATACCTTTCTCGCTCAAAAACACCTTCAATTTGGGCACTACAGGGTTAAAAAAGCAAGCCAGAACAGCGTCCCCATTCATATCTAACCATTTTTTATGAAATAGTTTGGATAAATATTATATTCAGAAATAATTTTGAAAGGAAATCAGTGTTATGCTTATAATTTCTTTACGGGCTTACTAACTATAGGTCAAAAATTGCGCCCCATTACTAACGAATTTGCGTTTCTAATGTATTATAGAAAACTTTCGCAAACTAATTCAACAGCTGTATTTTAATACCAGAGTCTAACTTACCCACTACTTTTAGCGTTTAAAACTTGACAAATTTTGACACAATAACGCTAAATTTAAAAACTTACACATGCTTAAAAGGATTGTATTAAAATTAGATTAAAATCGAAGGCGGCTACTTTTATGGAAATATTTCAATGTATAATAATAAGAATGACGTAACATAAATTATGATTTCTTAGATTATTTAAGTCAACTTATCTCATCTATTTCTAATGTCAAATTCCAAATCATGATCGTTTTTAACTTGGATTTAAAAAAAACTAAATTTGTGATGTCTGCGATACGTTTGGATAGACCATTACCAAATCACACAACTTTTCAGACAATTTGGATTACGGCTCCAAAATTTAAGTATTTTATCTGATGAAACACAGAGAAAACTCACTCAACCGTATAACCGTGGAATTAATTGTACAACTTGTAGTCTTGCTACGATAGATACAAGGATAAAAAATTTGCGTGTGTTTCAAGTATATGTAAGCAAAAGCAAAAAGCTAATGACGATAAATTCAGCAAATTATAATTGAAGCATATGGTAGTAAAAACAGATTTAACTTAAATAATTATTTTCATGAAGTACTTGAGTGACACTGTTAAATATTATAATTAGTTAAGGCACACGTCAAATGTTGTAAGGTTGATGATTGCACATTATATTAGTTAATTAAATTTATGCATGTTATAATGCTAATATTGAAAAGTTACATTATTGTTAGAACGTAGGCGTAAGCTCAAGTAAGTTTAACTCTCTGCAAGCACTTGTTATTGTACAATAGGAAAATAAGCGAAATGTACATTAGTGTATAAGAAACCGATTGACACGATATTAATGACACCACTTAACAAAGTTCCAATTGATACATTACCAAAACTATTAAATTTAAACTTTACACTTATTTCAAATGCAACTTCTAAGTGTTCAGTATTCTTTAAATCAAACAAAAACGTAAAACAAGGATACTAAATATTTCTTTTGCAATTTAATATTCTTCGTACAGTATGCTCAAAATACTGCTTCATATCAACCTTATTTTAATAGTGAATCAAATAAAATTGAACATTACTCGACGAATTTAAAAGTGCATGTAAACCTTGAAGAAACAATTAAAATGTACATAAATTTCCCTAATTATATAATCAAACTCAATAATACTGGGTGTAGCAGACTTGCTTTTATGGACAAAACACACTATTAAATTAAATTATTTCATAAGCTAGAACTTCACTAGGTAGTTTAGAATTTATATAAGTATTTACTTGGAGCTGACTACATTCAACAGAGGATAAGATCAATTTTTCAGTCTGGATTGGTAAAAATATGGAATAGGTCTAAAGTGTGGGCTGATTCGTACAAATATAAAGCAAAAACTTTATGATGTAAAGCAGAAGAAAATTTCGATACGAGATAATACAAAAGTAGTATTTCTTGTTAGTTTCATAATGTTATCGTTAACTATTGAAGTTCGTACATTTACGCGTGATATCACGTATAGAATCATATATTTAACAGTACAAAAAAATTATTTTCATCACAAAACAATTTTTCCGTCTGAAATTATTAAGTAAAGCTTTTTTTTAGTTTATTCGTAACTGCGCAGCGAATTAGGTAAATATCACGAAGTGAAAAAAACTTTAAAATTAAACAATGGAATTTATTTTTGCCATCAATAAAGTAACGTAATTTTAATAAAAAAGTGATTATGACATAATTCCTCGCTTAAGATTAAAACAAGGATATTTTGTAACTATATTAAGGCCAGCCATATCTTACAAGTATATAAAATAAAATTTCTAACATAAATAATTTGTGCATTTCTACCAAGCACAATAACTTTACCACTACGAATCAAAATGACACCACAGCTTCTGACAAATTTCTTCATTAGTCGTTTTTCTAGTGTGCCCACATTCCAATCAAAAGCTTTCCAAGACGTTAAGTTTTTGTAACCTCCTACCCACAAATATTTTCCAATTTCCAAAAATATAAACCAAAACATGAGAACTATAATGTCTCCAATAATAAACATTGCTATTACAACAAATTCCAGTTGATTCTAATATCTTAAAAGAACAATATTTACAAAAATTGGGAAAATTGTGAACATGCAGTGGAATAAAAAAATACTAGTACTCATAAAGCACAAAAAGTTTTGATGTAAAATTTGCATCGACCTGTAAAATAGTATCAAATTTTTGGGTTCTCTCAATGAGTTATCTGTGATCCAACAATTTTTGGACTTTAATATTAGCTCATTACATATAAATAGTGTCAAGTAAATCAAATATATTAATAAAACACTTGCAAAGGCAGAAACGAGAAGCTGATCAACAAAAATTAGGTATCCATGAAATAACGCTACAATTAAGCCGAATGGAAAAAATAAGTATACTTTTTGTGGAATAAGCTGTCCTAAAAATATGGCATCCCTTGGATTACACAAACAAGATATAAATATCAACAAGCCGTACCCAAGACATGAAACTACCAAAAATGTGACAAGTCCATCAACATACAAAGTTAACCGGAACTTTTCCATTTTCATTTCATGAATGTATTTTTCTGGAAAAAATAAAACGTTTGTCATTTAAGTATAGACACATTTTTAATTCCGATCAATATATTTTGAGCTTACCATTTACGTTTTCTAGTAAATTGACCAATCCATTAAGAAAAATGACTATGTCGTTTAAATAAAAATAAACCAAAGAACAGATTACGCCGTCAAAAAATATTGAACAGGTAAAAAGCAGCTTTAGCAAAAATGTATTGAATTTCCCGTGCAAATATTCTTTGACAGTAATACCAATTGATGTTCCTACCCAAAACAATGCAAACAAAGCGTTTCGGGTAAATCTTTGTCGTACCACATTATCTTTTGATATGGAAAACACTAAACCATTTTTTTCAAACACAACTGGAATTACACCTAATTTGCAACCGTATTCGCAAAATACAAAAACCATTTGGTATAGCCGTTTACTTAACATGGTTGTGTTTTACTTGTAAAAAATTGTACATTTCTTCTATTTTTTTGAATTCTGATTACTCTAAGAACACTCAGAGCTTTTCCCTGGCACAACTGGCAAGGATCTAACTGGATATTATGTACAGAAACTTTTAACCTTATTTTTTAAACTTTCGATTATATTTTGAAGGTATATTGGCAGTAAACGTTTGTCGTGTAAATGTGGAATAATAACCATGTAATATTTAGTTTGATCGTAATCAGTTTTGGCTAGAGAGATCGATTTATCAGAAAAGCTCCAACTTTCATCAAAGAAAGTTTGAATATTTTATGCATTTAATATTTACTTTGCTCATTTCTATATTATATAACAAAGCTGCTTAGACAAAGGAAATTCTAAATCTTAGTCTATAAGAGAATTCATTCGCAAGTATAAATTCCTCAAAATTTCACAGCCAAATAGCTAAGTAAAAAGTATAACCACAAAAATCAATAAAGTTTAGGCCCAAAGATGTTATGAAAAATCGATTGAAACCAAGTATAGCATATTGTTAACTCTAGCCAAATGTTCAAATTACTACTATTGATATGTAAAACCAATATTTAAATACTGAAACCGTGAAATGAATTTAATAAAATGAATTTAACTTCAAGCTGTCGTATTTTGATTTTTGATTCGTTACTTGATACCTTGAGATGCTATTAAAATGAATATGGGTTTTAAATAATTTTGCATATCTGAAATGTTCAGTTTGTCAACTGTCAAGTAACTGGTTTAAATATCTGAATAACTGTAGTTTATTTGGAGCAATTAAAGCACATTACAAGTGTTTCCAAAAATAGACACACGAAATATTATTGGATTTTAACACATGCATAATATTTACAGTTGCGCAAACTACAATGTTAAAGTCAGAAGATAATTTAATTTTTGAGAGCATCAGAATTTCATCAAAAACTGTTTCGAAATGTCTCATAAATTTTATTAGATGCCAAACAAAACCTGCGAATTTTCATTAATAAATTATCAAGAAATCATTTGTAAATTCTTTGAATGTAAATTTATAAATAAAATTACTTGAACGAGTTTGTACTTGCATCTATCGATTTTTGTTTATTTAGCACCATAATTTCAAGAAAGGTTTCTTTTCGATTTTCTGTCAACCGTTTTTATAGCATTTCTTGTTTTTTGCTTCGGCATCGGTTATATGTAATGAGATTTTGTCATCGAATCATCGAAATATATTGTATGCAGTGAAACAGTCTCCTTTCTTTTCAAACCAACCAACAGTATATTTTTCTAAACGTTTTGACTGATTCTGTACTTTGACTCTTCTAAACTTGTACCTCAGCTGAAATAATTCGAATTAACTGAAATTTAATTTATGTTTTGTACCATACTATAATAGTATCAGATACCTTTCCCAAAATACATAAGTACGTAAAAATTGACCAAAGTCACCATGTTTCAAGCTAATCCAGAAACTCTTAAAGAACTTTATATTTTTTAGCTTCAAAACGAATATTCTCAACGACTATTGATTTTTTTGCTGTGAATATATTATAAAAAATCTACCACAGTTATACAGTAGTACCTAATGTCATTCTTTGTTATTATTGAAAGCATAACTTCTCTTGATTACATGGTTTTACTATTGAAATTCCATTTAAGAATTTATGTGTCGCTTGCAACATAAGATCGCACGCTAGTTAATCGCATGTTTATGTTGGACTACATGAAAACAATGTGATTTTATACTTTATGGTTTCAAACGGAATTTCTTGTATCTTGATTCATTATTCAGTCATTTTAAGCAGCACCCCACCCAAATAAAGAACAAATACTCCTTCTTTGATTTTACATTCAAGGCTCGGTAAACAGGTAACTGAAGTTTTGATTTGACAGGATGAAATGACTTTATTTCAAATACTTCCTTCATTGAAACAGTAAATACATTTATTCTGTTATACTTCCCCAAAATGTTGATTTCCATCGGATCCATCCCTTATATTTGTCACATTTTTAAGTGTCTAAATTTTTCCTACAAATTACTCTTTCCAAAATTTCGATTGCCAATATCTCTTTTTCAACACGATTCCCCAATTGACGCTTATTTTTCCCCTGATTTAACGTTTTGCAAAACTAGAAATTTACAAACCACACTTATCTTCTTTGGTTCACTATCTCTTGCTTTACAAGCAATATTTGGAAAGCATAGTCTCACTTTTTCAGATTATTTTGTTAAATTATTCTTTTCGTTTGCCCTCTTCATCATCGGAATATTTAGCATGCTATATAGCAATCAACTTCAATATATTGCTAACTTCTACAATCAGCTTTGCAACTTCGAACGAACATTTGTTCATAACAAAAGGGATCTAAACTATGAAGGTAATAAATTTAAGCATGTTTTGAAATCCAGAAAATTAACTGCATATATTAATAAAGTGTTTATAAAATCTAGAAGTAGCCTATTGGAAGCAGCAAAAATTGCGGAAACTTGTTTTGTTATTTGTCGTATTCTTAGTTGCAATATTTCAAGTGGACAATATCATCGTTGTTGTAGTGCCGACGATTTATCAAAACGTCCCATGGAATCTTTTCCCCATGCATAGCTTTTCAACGCCTTTTCTGAAAATGCTACAAGTAATTGTAACATTTTACATTAATTTGAAAATCGGGGTGCTTTCTGTTAACATTATATTATTTGCAACAGTATTTAGCCAGATTATTTCATTGTATACATTACGATGTGGCCTGGATTTCATAAATAGATTAAATCATAAGGTTGGAAAGGGCTCGAATAATATTTCTAAATTTCGTGACGTTTTATTGGCGTACAAATCCTTAACATTACTTACAATTCAATATAACTTAATTCACAGAATTTGGTTAACGTGTCCTACCATTTTGCTTTGCGGATTTTCATTTACGGTGTCTGCATATTTAGTTATAATTCACCAGAAGGAGTTGGGCTTGGTTGTTACAATGATGTTTTTAAGTTTCATGGTGTCTGTGTCTTTTATACAGGCAGTATGTTTTCGTATTCCAGGCTCAGTTTACACGCTGAGCCATGACTTGGTGAAAAATCATTTACGGGTTTCTCTTTATGTTTTAATAAAAATCGGCAAAAATAAAAATGAACTTGTTGAGTTTTCACGACTAATTCCGGCACTTACTCCAGTTAAAGTTCAGTTTTTTGAAGATAACTATTTTGAAAAGCTAACTCCATTGATAATGATAGATTTTTGTTTGTGTCGAACAATAGATTTGATACTTATGGGTGCCTAAATTTATTCGAAACTGCTTATGATTTAAAAAAATCTTTCTTTTAAATAACTAACTATGGAACAATTTGTACTAATCTTAAATAATCTATTAGGTTACGATGTCAGATATTTACAAGGATGTTTTGAAACGTATTTTTTTAAAGTCCTGCAAGAACATTTGGACGATAAAATTCAAAAGTAGCAATGACTCTATTCATAAATAAATATAAGCACTTTAAATGTAGCTTTTCAAAATACAATAGCAACAATATTGAGGTAATCCTGCTAAAAACTAGAGTTTGCCATTTGTGTTACTGGTAAGCTCCCCTTCTACAACATGTTTCCAAATTAAGAATTCCACTTATGTCAATAATACAAAACACAGACAACACGTCAAAAAGCCGAAATACTTGTGAAATATATATTGAACCTGAAAGAAAATATATAGACAACTTTTCTAACCAATTCAAATGTATATTTACACGAGGTTGGAGCATAAAAGTTGGATGAAAGGTTGTTCTGCAGTTGATTTTAACTTTGAAACTAAGTACAAAAATTATTTTTTTTATTCGAAAACATTTGTTTACTAAAATGTTATATAAGTATAAATCCATCTTCTGTAAATACATTCAGTAGCAGTAAAATAAAAAAACTATGGTACCTTGAATTTAAAGTCATCGCCAAAATCTTCTCTCAGTTTAGTTTTAAACACTAGAAAAACTACCCGCTGTACTACAAATTTAACAAAGGACGGACAACGTTCCCTATCCATTTTATGAAACTCTCTTAAACAAAGTTCTATTGGTCTACAGCACCGGATTGTCTTTCGTGTAAGCTTACACTGTTTCAAAGGACGTAATCTCTGCAATATCTTTATTGAAGTTAATCTTATATTGTTTCCCATTTGAAGCATTAAACATTCTCCGATCAAAGCTAACATGGCTAATAACCATAAGCAAAATATACTGAGTACTGGAAGCAAATTGTGACACGTCATCAAAATATAAAGTAAAATGATTAAAATTAGGCCTCCGATGAATTCCATTGCTGGCCAAAAGTGTTGCTGAAAGCAATAGTTAGCAAGATTGACTATTAATTGAGTTTGATGGTACTGATGAATAATCACTTGTTGTTGTCCTGCTTTGATACTTTTAGTTTCATGCCTAAGAAATGGAAGGTTATTGTTTCAAATTATATTTCAAATTGGAATGAAAAATTCTAAAGCAAACTTACCATAGTTTTCCAACATTTTTAGTTAGGTCGCTCAATGTTAAAAATAAAATGCAATAAGCAGTAGATGCCAGCGCAGACAAGGGTGTCATGAATAAAACGTTAGTCAAGTAAATTGCGATCCGAAATTCTACAGAATTGCAATTAAAAATGGAAATTCCAACCCGAGCTATATCGTGAAGGCACGGAACAACAAGAACAATCATTGGAGTGATGAATAAGTAAAATAAAAATATAGAAAGTGTGCTTGTAGAAAGAAAAACCACAAAAAAAATCAATTCCCTTTTTTGACTTAGTCGCATGTGTATTGGCATTTAAGTTTCGCTGGCTTTCCCGACATAGGATATTCAGTAATAGGCAAATTTCGGAAGACTTTTCTTGCAAAACATATGCAACAACAATTACACCAGATTTACTTACTAAGAGGAATAAATGATACATTATTCGAACTAGATTTTTTGTTTCACAAGTAGTTAAACTAGAATTAAGTTCGTAAAATGTAACCAAGAACGAAAAAATTAGAAGCAACCACCATGCGTATCGAATTCGTTGGTGTATTGTTAATTGCTCAAACGTTATTTTTGGACTACTTACATGGCAATATTGCAAAGGGATAGTACGCAGCTTTGATCCGCTTATCAATAAGCAGTGTCGTAGTACTTGAGCTGCCATTTTCTGAATAGTTTGACATGAAATGTCTTTAGTGTTAACTAGCACTTATCCTAAAGTTTAGAGTTGCTTTTCGGTTTCTGACAAAAAAATCCTGCTCAGTGAAAAATTGTATAAGAAGCAACCAAAACGAGCTGTTTAAAGGACAGGAATAAATAAAAAATATTTTTCGAAATATATACGCATCAAAGCTTCAATTTATACTATCGGAAATCTCATAGGATACATGGAAATAAACAATAACATGTTTGTTTATGTAAGCAAAAAATCAGTTTGAGAAATAATATGATTTTTAGGTAGCCAATACTGTATTAGAATTAAAAACATGTTTTCCTTCATTCGCAAAATAACCTAGTAATTCTTTGAAACGATCGCTTGGGTCAACATTTACAAGGTTAGATTTATTAGTTTAAATTTTGAGGAAAATATTTATCGAACTAAGTAAATGAACGATTGAATTTATTAGTTCAGTTTTACTCCGAATTTCCCCTTCTTTGTATTTGAATGGCTTATTTGTGTTTTAATCAAATATGAATTTTCTAAGAGGACTCGAGACGCAATTCAAAATCGTAAATCAAATAAAAAACATGATAAATATTTTGAGTAATGTTAGTATGCGTATTGTTTAAAAACAATTTAATATTACGCAAACAGAGAAATAGAGTATATAGGATTGCTTGCTAAGTTTGGTTAGTTAATTTGTTTCGAAAAGATGTGTGAAAAAAGAAATATGCAAATCTTTCTTTAAAATCGGGAAAAGGCATTACAGTTTTCTTCCATTTTAGAATAATTTGATGAATTTAGTTTAATTGGGAATAAACTTATTCAATACAGAGTCCTCGATTGATAGAACCTGAACAACGTATATGAAAGTACCTTAATTCAACGTAAGTTGTAATGTTTTAATATTTACTTACAATTGCTTGAAAAAAGCTATACGTCATTTTAATTTGATAAGTGCTGATTTTTTTTCAGTTATTTTAAGTAATTGATCAAGAAAAGTATAGCTAATATGTACTATATAAAGCAAAATAAAATATTTGTATACATTTTTAAGATTCGTGTCAGCCTAAACTTCTATCACATTGAAAGTTACATACTTTTACAATCAAAACATTTTCAATAACAATTTCACGGACGCATTTTTTATTTGTTTTAAAAGCTGTATTTTTAACACTTAAGCAAATGGTTTCTCTTTTGTCTAATATTTTGTTGTATTTTGACATTTGAAAGTTAACCAAAATTTTTACGTGATTAATAGAAAACTACTCAATTTACTCTACTTCTTTCGTTTTTATACAACTTAAAATCAGCGTTGTGATTTGTTTCGTAAATATGTAGAACTCTAAACTTCTTAATCCCAATTAAAATAAATAATTGTTTCTAGCAAATCAGTCAACGTTTTGATTATGTTCGAAGGTAGTTTTTTTTTAAACTAAACTCTACAGTTTGTCACGTCAGCATAGATCGTTGTCTTATTTACTGATCAGCTTATATATTGAAAATGTTACATAAGTTTAATACTAACATAATTTTCTTTTAAAATTATATTGCTTGCTATGAACTATTATGTTGTAACTTCAAATCAAGTTGAAGCTTTAAAGCTTATAATATAATTACTTTTTCCATTGTTCTGATTTCAACTTGAAAGTTACTAAATTACAACAAATATTCGGATACTCACCAAAATATTTTACCGGATGGGTAGAAAACCTTTTCAATTTGCCTTTTTTCATTGGTTTTTTGAACAGCTGAAAATCTTTGCATAAATTCTCTTAAAAAACCAGCATTGTTGTTTGTTTCGTATCTCAATTGCTGAGCTTTGCAATCCTCATTCACCGATAATTTTGATCCTTCAAGGATTTCATTATCACTTTCTCTCCGTTTATTTTCCCAGCGTTTTCTGTACAATCCGCAGCATAAACGAAGTGTCCCATGATAAACGAGTTCCAAAAGTGTCAGCATACTAAATCCCATACAGAGACCTGGAAATATAAGCCAAATCATAAGCTTATATAAAGTAAAACTTATACATAAAAAATATTTCCCACTTGTCTTTCCGTAAAAAAATGATTTAACTTACTCTGCAACCCGCCAGCGAATGCTTAAAGTAATATCAATAGTTTTCACAAATTATTTTTAAATTAACATTTTGAATGCATAACTTTGATCAATTTACCAATAATTTGAACTCCTGACATATATTGTCTCCTTAGCCGTGGATATGATGAGTCAACGTTAAAGTAGGTATGCAGTATGGTAACATTTTTCGAATTCGAACTAAAATTAAACATTCCACAAAAATGTTTATAAATTCTAAACAAATAATTATTGTCTTCTTTTTAAAAATAAATACTGAAAATTAAATTAATTTTTAGTACTATTGTCTATGCTTCTCGAACAATGATTTAGTATACTGTTCCTTAACAGGCAACATTGTAACATCGGTATGATACAGAATTTCTGTACATGGTGACAAACAGTTGTTACATGACTGTTCCAAACCTACGCGGTAAATTTCATCTGGAAATAAATTTTAAATCATGCAAAATAAACTATTTTGATCAAATTTTGAAATCCGATTATTCTTGTTTTCTTAGACTACCATGGATCTCATGAATGCAATGATCATGTTTTGGTGTGCATACGGTCCTGTTGAGATCACCTAAAAAGATTTTTTTTTTAAATTTAACCTACAATCATTGCATTAAAATTAATACTGTCTCACTTGGTAAGTAGTATGGGGTGCAATTGCAATTCAGATTGGTTATCCTTGACATGCACTCATCAATACAATTATGCAACGTATATTTCGTGTAATGCTGAAGTTCAAACTCATCATGAAAATAGCATTTCCGCTTCATCTATAAATTTTGTGAAACGAGATATGGCAAAGTATAACGTCATTATATTTCAATATATTTGAATATTATATAGGATTGGTATTCAATTACCAAATCAATTTTTCGAAGCGCTTTGTCAGGCAATGTTATTTCAGGTTGAACATTTATAAATGACTCCGAAATAGTTTGGATCGCAATTCCATTTTCTTGCATTCGAGGGTAATCCAATGGTACATTTGTGGAAACTAGAAATCCTTCTGAACCAATTTTGGAACAATAATTTTCATCAATGTCCGGGTCTAAAAGAACCGACAATCCAGCTCCCCTTCCGGCATATAGCTGTCGTCTTGGATGTTCGTGTAGTTTTTGTTTTGTCATATTCCATAATATTAAATTGTCCATGTTTGCATTCACCTCATTCCATTGACGTATGCGCTCATAGTCGTCATTTGACATTTTCTGGGCATCTGAGTTTATATCATGTCGCTTTAGAAGAGACAACGGTATGGTATTGAAAGTACAGCAGAAGCCATGGTCTGTTTCAACTCTCTGAAATAATTCAGTGCTGTTTTTGGTTTCGCCTTGCCAAATGCAGAACAATACCATGTCGCTACATGACTGTGAGAAATTTTGAAGAGTTGCTACAGGATTTAACAAGTCTGCGTACTCGCCAGCTTTGTTTTTCAGTTCCTGATCAATTTGCCATCCGTAACTTTTAGAATCCGTAAAGTGGCCTGTGAATGTTTCCGACATTCCACAAATATTATGAATATCTAGAAGGTAGGCTAGATTTTGAAGATGTTCGTGTTTTGTTTTGTATCCATTTAGTCCTATTTTGATGTTGCTTTGTAACGTGGTCATTTAAAGATAAATTTGAAGTACCATCAAATATTTAAAATATTTTGAATATTTTATTTTTATGTTTAAAGCTACCTTATTAAGTTATCCATTTTACTCTTTTGAATCTTATTCACATTGCATACTGTAACGGCTGGAAATGGAACTTGTTTGAGTTCTACCTCCGATGGATATAGAACGGTGACAATCGGCATATTTTCTGAGGCTCTCCACATTTGCCAGATGAGATACGTTGCAGTGTAAACCGCGAAGGAAAAAGCAGTAAGCCAAAATAGTCTAAAAAGGAACACAAAATCAACATTTATTTATATTTTGGTGAAATTTTATTTAAAAAATTTCTCAAAAATGTTACCTTTCACACAAGTGACGCTTCTTCTGGCCCAAGTAACTTAGTCCATGTAGTGACGTGTTGGTACAGAATACTACTGGTGCACTATCTTCCGGTGGTTCGTACCACTGCCAGCTACATTTTTGTGATTTTATTTTGTAGTCAGTGTTTTTATTTCTTGTATCGTTCGTAGGAATTTTTGTAATAAAAATCAAATCCTTAGGAATCTTCATTTTTCGGGAACTCAAATCACTTGTTGAAATTTATAACAAGGAATTACAAAGGGTTTTGGATTTTAAAAAAACGATCCGATCCATATTCACTCAATACTGTTTTGCAAAGTAGCAATACATAATGTGTCTGCTGGGGTCAAAGTTATACTGGCGGTATAAATGTCAAAGTGTTTGAATTGCTGATTCAAAAAAATCAATAGTTGCAAAAGCTACAGTGTGAAGCTTTATTTGAAGTTTTCTTTTCATTAGGATGGTTAGTTTGGGACAATATTAATTAATATTTTGTCTTACAAGTTTTTTGGATCGATGCTAATTGCCTAGCTTTAAATAATTGAAACTCAAATATTAATTTTCTTTAGGATAAATTAGTCATGGTATAAGCAGGCTCATAAGATTGTTAAAACCAGGATTAACACCAGCGATGTTGCAGTATGAAGTTCGTCTTAAATTTTACATTAGATTGTGTTGTAAAGCTATAACTAAAGTATATGTCGTGCATGTGTCGGTAATGTTAATTTACCAATAGACTATACAATAACTTTGTGTTAGAAAGCTAGCCGTTGTTTTGTGAGCTTATATGATCTTATGCTACAATATACACAACAGTTAACCAAGCACATTAGGTAAACTTTGTGTTCTGAACATATATTGTGACTAAATGTTTGCGCTAAGTTGTAATTCAAAGTTATTACTTTGACAAATGATTTTTTTCTTTTAAACAGTAAATAAAATGGTGGAAACAACAACTGCTAAATCAGAACGAATATAGGTTGAAAATATTTACCAAACATCAAACAAAAAATGATAATAAGCTGTCATGAAGGGAATTGCTAACCACCTGTTTATTACGAAAACGAAACCTAAAAGCAAAAAAATATGTGGTCATATGATTGTTCTAAGGCTCTTTTTTTAGGAAGCTGATCAAAATTACCAACACCATTTCATTTTTTAAACTAAATGTCAAATAAATACGTATGAAATTGTACACTAGATTCTTACACACTTAATATTAAGATGAGTTAGACTTTTATTTTTTTTTAAATTCACGTTAACACTAATTGCATAATAAACAATCAGATCTGATCACAGACATAAAGTCTAGATCCTAGATTATATTGATTTAAATCTTACAAGGAATACTATTCCACTGCCCCCAGCTCCCAGATGAATGAAATATATAAAAATAAACTATAATTCACACTGATCACGATTCCAAAAGCATTTTGCTGTAATTAATGCTCAATAGCTTAATTTTGACGACAAAAATAAAGCGTCAACGGACGCTTAGCTTGGATGTAAAGCCAGCTGTTCTACCCAGCCGAGCAGCGCAGTGAGCTACGGACGCGAAAAAGAGGTTCTCTCTCTGGAGTGTGTGGTTGAGCGGACAGCTGGCTTTACATCCAAGCTAAGCGTCCGTTGACGCTTTATTTTTGTCGTCAAAATTAAGCTATTGAGCATTAATTACAGCAAAATGCTTTTGGAATCGTGATCAGTGTGAATTATAGTTTATTTTTATATATTTCATTCATCTGGGAGCTGGGGGCAGTGGAATAGTACTCCTTGTTAAATGTCAGTGTTATACCGAAAGGTATCAAATCAAAAAAAACCATGGCTTAATAATATTTTTTTAAACTAATGTACACAATTGTATTATGGAATCCTAAATTCAACATTATTGCCAAAATGTGCACTTAATTTAGTTTTAAACACCAAAAAGACTGCACGTTGTAGCACAAACCTAATGAAAGATGGACATCGTTCTCTGTCCATTTTGTGATATCCTCCGACACAAAGTTGGATACGTCCACAACTTTGGAAACTCTTTTGAGTAATATTGCTCGCCTTCCAACTTTTTGAGTGTTTTAAAATATTAGTTGCAGTTAGTTCTATGTAGCTTCCCATTTTTAGCATTAAACATACTCCAAATAAAGTTAACAATGACAATGAAAATAAGCAAAATATGTCGAATATTGAAAGCAAATTGTGACACATCAGCAAAACGTAAAGTAAAGTAATTAGAACTACTCCTCCAATGAATTCCATTGCTGGCCAAAAGTGTGATTGAAAGCAACAGTTGATAAGCTTGGCTAGTACTTGGTTTTGACGATATTGCTGGAAAATCCTTTGTCTGTGCTTCTTGTTTGATACCTTAGTGTTCTTAGTTTTATACCTGAGTAAGATAGTTAATATTTAATTATATCACCACAAAAATTTAAAAAGCATTCAGTTAAAAATGAAAAACGTACCACAATATTTGCATGCAGCAGAGTAGATCTCTTAAAGTTTGCAGAAGAATACAGTAACCAGTGGATGCCAGTGTAGAGACGGGTAACATAAATATTAATTGAATTAAGAAAATTGCAATACGGAACACTTTTGACTTGCAATCTAAAAACATATTTCCAATCAGAATTGTATCATGAAGGCATGGTGTAACAAGTGCTATTGATGGACTGATGAAAAAGTAAAATGAAAATACAGCAAATGTACTAATTGATAGTAAAAGCGTGAACATTTTTGAACGTTCCACATTAATAATATAAATGTTGGCATTCGTGTTTAGTTTACATTCTTGAAATAATGTGTTAAGTAACTGGCAAATCTCAATAGACTTTCCCTGAAAAACATAAGCCACAACAATTGTGCCAACTTTGCTAAGAAAGAAAAAAATATGGTACATTATTTGCAGTAGATTTTTGGTGGTATAAACAGTTAAACTGGAATAAAGTTCGTAAAATGTAATCAAGAAGGAAAATATTAAAAGCAGCCACCACCGATATCGAATGCGTTGGCTTATAGTCAACTGCTCAAACCTTCGTTTTGAACCACTTACTAAGTTATGTTGCAAAGGCAGTATATGCAGCTTTCCGCTTATCATTAAGCAGTGGGTAAATACGTGAGCTGCCATTTTGCGTATATTATAAAACAAAGTATTGTTTTTCTCTACTTTTAAAGATGATTCTAGTAGCGTTAGATTTACTTAATATTTTGATCTTTGGTTTAAAAGTCTTGCATGTAAGTTGCTAAGAGTAGCGTGTTTTTGCTGCGATCCAATTATAAATAATAAACAAGTTGTCAAATTAGCGTCAAGTAAAGGACTGTTGTACTTGAAGAGTTTCGGACCCCATCCAAAATATCTCTATAGCTCTTAAATGATAAACAATAACATATTTGTTGACGTTTGAGCTAAGTTCTTGTTTTTAAATAATAAAGTAGTCTCGAAGCAATGTTTGCTTGAAAAACTTTCAGTCTGGATCCGTTCGTCTGTCTACACAATAATTTAGAAAAAAATTACGTAATTGAAAAAAGGGCAGTAGCGTAAAAAAATACGGGGGGATCTAAATTTTTAAACTGGCAATCAACGTGCTGGCTTTATTGGCGTAATAAAATCAAGTTTGAATTTAAAAATGTAGAGTGGTAGTTGAATAAGTTATAAAGTATACTATATTGGTCAAGTTTAAATATATTTGCTTGAATTTGAAACTGCTTACATAAGCGCTACTTTTAAATATGGAGTGTTAATTTCGTTTAAATTAATAAAGAAGTTTTGAAGAAAGTCCAGGCACCATTTGGGAATAACAGATTGGATCACTGAAAACAAAACAGGAAATACCTTAGCTTATTTTGAGTTAGGTTAGATCGCAGATTATTTTGACATACGTTGTCAGTTATGCAAAAATAGAATCCAACATGGAATAATATTCCAACATAAATGTTCCGATGCTTATTTAAGAAACATGGATTACGAAAACAAAAATTAATATCTTGTCATTAGATTAGATACGATGAGTTCGGTCGACGTCATTATTAAATAAGTTTTAACAAAAGAAAACATGATGTGAGATTTATTTTGCAAGAATTTATTTATTATAATACCGGAAAATATTTTAAACTCTATCCAAAAACTTAAAAACATAATATGAACTACCTTAATACATACAATATATTAACATTCTTCATCAAGTAAGTCTAAATAAGATACAAAAATTTAGTTTGTTTCGATTTAATTAGGCAGGGATTTAAGTTTCATGGAAGGTAAATAACATTTTTTTTACCATAATGTGCGCTCAACTTAGTTTTAAATACTAAGAAAAATGTATGCTGCACCATAAACCTTAAAAACGATGGACATCTCCCTCGATCCATTCTATGAAATTCTCCAACTCTTATTGTTATTGGAGAACAATTCCGCAAAATCCTTCTTGTAAGCTTACAATCGTTCCAGCATTTTGACCGTTTCAAAATCTTCAGTGACACTTGTCTAATAATGCTTCCCATATGAAGCATTAAACAACACAATATGAGTGCCATAGTTAGTATAAGATACAAACTAAGTATTCCAATTAGCGGCATTAAGAGTGCAACTCATTTGGTATGCTTCTTATATGCCATTGGAGTCATAAGCAGCAGCAAGAAATACGGTTGCAC
>JAQIWN010000687.1:0-28420 GCA_034699025.1 Entomobrya cf. arborea Gr-Col-00668 | reverse complement strand
TGAAAATCTGGGGCACTGTGAGAGCATTGAAATGCGTTTGCACTAAAAAATATGGAAAAGGGATATTTGTAACGTTGACAGAGAGAGAGTCTATTGCATTTATTTTGTTTTTCGATATGTATGTATATTTAATTGCTATTAATTTTTTTATATATATGATGTATGAAAATAAATGTTACCTGCTTAATATTTAAAACAACATTTTCAGTTTCACATTTTATATTCATCTTCATAAAATGATGCTAACTATGCACAAATTTTGGATATTCATTCAATATGCTTCGTTTATATTTTATAATGATGCCCGTGTTTCAAACATTCAATCATTGCTGAGTTATGTCTCATTGTTTGTGTTCTATTAAGCTATTATTTATTTTAATTTCTCTGATTCATTTTAGAAAATACAAGGTTAATTTTGATAAAATTATCTGATTTTTTTGCGCACACCAATATGATTGCGGACGACACACATTAACAACATACACAGCAATAACAATGACAACTCACAACAGGTCAATTTTTTACTTTCACAGCATTAAATTATTTATATTTTTGGTTACAATAAATTATTGCTGTGCTGTTAAAATATTTACGACAATACTAATTATTATTCTAGCACAAAACTTACTACTGGCGAAGAACACGAACGGCAGGGCATAATAAATGACATTACGGAATCGTAACAGCAACAATAATCGTTCAGAAAAGATGAAGGTGAGGGGACTGGCAATAATAATGGCACACACACTTATCGATATAACAACACGAAGTATCAGACTATAGAGACAAACGAGTCTTCTACATTCTAGAATTCAGTTCGACTAAAATAGTTGAGAACATTTTATTGTTAAATTTTTGGCAATATTGAGAAACAAGTAGTACAAAATAGGAATGGTAATACACATAACATAACATCTATGTGGTAATAATACAATGATTTGGATTTTTTGTATGAATAAAGCAACTTCAATTAGACAAATTACTATATTTCTGCAGGAATTAAAACTAAAAAAGGAATGTGGGAGCATATTTTTGAGCAAAATTGCACTTTCTACATTTTGTGGGAATGGAAAAACTCTACCCGAAAAAATACAGCTAGTAAACTCTGACTAGAGCGGTGATCTTGTAAATAAAACTTCAGGGAATTTTTTGAAAGATAATACCGAAAATAATTATAATATTTTAAGCATATCGTACAGATCTAATGATGTTTCTACATAGAAATAACTAATTAAAAGGATGTTTATATTTTTTGCGGTTATCTCTTTTCAGAGTGGTAAGAGATGCTCTAATTTGCAATTTACAGTTTCAAGCACTCCCTGAGTTTTTATAGTAGTGAAATTATTTTTGTTATAAATATTGAAACTTGATAGAATATTTTTCAATTTTTTGAACGAACTTTCAAGACGTTTTCAGTTTTTTCATGGTTTTTGTCAAGTGTGATTGTCTGTAACAAGTTACGAGAGGAAAATTGACGAGTCCAAAGAGCTCATCTAAAGTACGTTTTACTTTGATTACTTACTTTAGTACGCTAAAAATTACAGTATTTTTGTTTGATTTTTTGATATTGAGTTTAGGTATGTATTGTGGTGAAAGCCTAAAGGTGAATGTAATTAACGTATTACTCTAATTTTGTAAAAGGTAGATTCATATTTTAGTAGAAGAAAAGGTATTTTAAATTGATTACTGATTTTTACCCTGTGGAGAAGATTAATTTATCAAAAAATACGTAACACAAGATCAGTAAGAGAGCCGATTGATTGATTGTGACTGACTGCGTGAGGAATAACTATGATTAGGAAATTGTACCTAAACCTTATTTATAGAACAATAATAATACAGTGGTAATCGTTATTTAAGCGACATTACTTTTTGGCTTAATACTATAGTTTTAAAATACATCTATACTGAGAACGGAAGAAATACAATGGAATTGCTCTGAAATCACAAGAATAGTAATAATAATACTAATACAAATACATCATAAGGTTGATACATAATACATAACATAATCCTAACATTTTTAAAAACGAAATCTTGATTATATAATCATAATAACATTATTGGTGAACGAAAAGAATGGTTAATATATGAAAACCAATAAAGCACCATAATATTTCTGTAAATAAAACAGGACTAAAAATTAGTTCATTAAATCTATACTTCATTCTACTACTAATGCTTAAAAATTGAAATGCTTAATAAAATCACTAAGGAAAGCTACTTTACAGCACCAAAGTGTAAATTAGCACACAAAACGGGAAAATTTCTTAATTACTAAATTACCAAAAGATTGACTGCATTTCTAATATGGTTCTACGATTAGTTAGGTTAATAATCCGCAAAATAAGTGAGTGAACAACTGGTTCTATAACCTAAAACTAAACTAACTAATGATTATTAAAGTTGACTTGATTATCCACTTTCCAACATTTGATTCTTTCATCTCATTCTGGGGCTGATTTGATGGTAGGGTAGCGAAGAAGAAGTACTGCTGGAGCTAAAGGAGGAGCTAAGTATGCTTGTCAAATTGAATAAGTCTACAAAAATGGGAAAAGCCAAAAGAAACAAATTAAAAGGTAATACAAATTATTTTAGAACCAATTAAATTAATTAATTATGGTTATAATTAAGATGAGAAGTACAGATTAGTAAAAGCAAACTGTTTTTTTTTTCAAACTTATAACTAACGTAGCATTTTTTATGAAGGTACATTGTACATGCTACCTAAATTACTACGTTAGTAAACTTTAGTGACATGATCGCTTACGCTACTGCTCATAAAAATGTTGCTGATATTGGTAGAAAACAGCAGAAAAGTTTCGAAAGAAAAAAATTAAACCTGTACTTTTTTCAAAATGTGGTTAATTTTTTATATTATGTTTTAGTTCAGATCAGAATAATTGAAAACTCGACGGACCTATTGTCACAATACGATCATAGAAATCCCAGTACGCAGTCATATGAAATCCCATATTTGTCAGGACCACGAGATACTCCAGAAATGCGAAAACCGTATACACTGAAATACAAACACAGTTAAATGAATAATACAGCAAGGCACTTTATTGAGTGGTGTAAATACAGCACATAATATAACTTACTTCCAGGTTCACAGTAAGCATTGTGACGAATGAAGGCATAGCCTGCAAACGCAAAACTGGATAGATTTACGCACACGAGTCTCCACTTGACTTTCAGACTTTTTGTTTCCAACGACGTTGCAGGAATATTTCGACTTCGGTACAGTAATGCGCACATGATCAACATGTAAAGCTCAGACGATACCATAAACATAATGAAGCACTTCTCATGAATACCTGAAACAAACGATTAAAGTTAGCATTTTGATTGAATTTGTAATTAGCTTGTATCAAATTTATAAAAATCGCTAATTTAATATACATACGGTAATTCTCTCTAGATGACACATACGTCAAGCCAATCAGTCCTAAATTTTCAAGTATGTTAAGGATACAAGCAAGGATAGCCCAAGCAAGATGACGAGTCATTATTATCGATGTCAGGTAGCGGTAGTACATGGCAGCCACCATAAATCGTGGCAGTGCATGAAGGGCAATGCAAATTCTCCATATTTTCTGCGACAATGGAAAACCACCCATAGCTGCAGACAACGACGGAAGATAATTTTTCACCTGTAATAGTAGTAAAATGTAAAAATTTTAAATTGGATTTTAAATACAACAAAATCATAGTTTTTCTACATGAAGTTTGCAACATTTTAACTCACCCCACAGTGTGTATAGGTAGCAGCATCCAAATCTGAATACATTGCCCAAAAAACGCAAAAAACAAATCCACCGAGGGGCAACGACACTGTCAACCGTGCTAGATTTCTAAACGGGATCCTCCAAACTTTCCATGTGGACCTTGGGTGCTGCATACTACTCTTATCGCTCCCTCCCACATCGCTACCAAGTCGTGAATAACCAAACTCGCTCATTTTAATATTTTTGAGCAACCTGATTATCAACTCAACTTATACTATAATTTTATATTTCACACTAACATAACATAATTATTCTTATCATAATCGCCGTACACACGAGTGACATGGAAGTACCCAATTTAAAGTAACGAATCTCTTCTGATTTTGTATTTTGGCAACACACAGTTCACAACTGATCAACTTAATATATATGACTATTCAACCAACTAACGATACTTAATACATTGACAATTAATACCTTCATAAAAACTTAACAGTTAATATAACATAACACCACCACCAGTGTACTTCCTTATCTCACACCCCTTTAAGAAACAGTAAAGCTAATTGCCTTCCTAATTAACTCGTCTAGCACCAGCTGCTGCTACTCCTCCATTTCCATTGTTGCTATTGTTAGAATGAAGAAGGTTATAATTAGGAGTTAAAATTTTGTTATTATTATTCTCATCGATTAAAGTGGCCCGAGGCACAATTCTGTTGCTAATAATATTATTATAACCAGTATAACTATTGTTACCAGTATTACCGCTATTATTTCCAGTTCTTGGAGGTAAAACCTGGATTCTAGTATTGGCAAAATCTGGTTGCTGCGTGTGCAGTTCTAAGGCTCTGCTAAACAGTTTGAAAATTGGAGGAACGTCAAAATTTGAAATCAACATTATGATAGCACTAATTAAAGTCTAATAACAAAAAAAATACTAACAGCCCGTTGTAAGGTGCAACCCTAACATAACAGCAACTAGACAATAACACCTTATCAAACACCAATATTGTACGGCTTCATCATCCCAATCTTTGCCAAAAAAACGAGCTATGTATTGATTAACAAGGAGATAGTGTAAAACTAAGTATTGAATTGACAATGAGCTATAATTAGATCTGGAAAACAGGTGGTGGTAGTAGATTGAACAGACAAACAGATGATAATTTTTTTCAACTAAACAATCAAGTCAACAATGGAATACGTGAGAAAAGGTGAGAATATAAGGAGAAAAGACAATTTCACATGGTTTTTAAAGAAAAATGATGAGCAAGTCTGACTGAACTGACTGAAGTGAAGGATAATTCTGATTCGGCCGTTCTTGCTACTGTCTTGTTGAATGCTGTTGAAAATCAATCTTTCTGGTTGGTGCAGCTAGGGAGTCTTCTTCCTTTCAGCCAGCCGAATCCTCTAGTCGTCGTCGTCCCAAAACAATTGCACATGGACAGCTTAACGCTCCTTTTGCGGCAAATACAAATGTAGTCAACTGTTGACCTCTACAATATTCAATATTGTATATTATTCAGAGATTCTTTCATCAGCGTTCCTTCTTTTGTGGATCCCGTTCCGCCGCTGATGCTCTTGGTCTGGTCTCTATGTATTGACGTATGTACGTGTCGACGACGAAGCTCTGGTGAGGTGACTGGGCTTCACTTCACTAAAGAAAATAATTAAAAAAGATAATAAATACTTAAAATAAATGTTCCAAAAAATTAATCTTTCTTTGACTACTTATTTCATTAGCATCATCATCATAACCATTACCTCCGTCCTAAATAAAATGTACCAAGGATTTAATTAACTTTAATGAGTTTATAAAGTTAAAAGTTGGTAATACTCTTTGAGTTAACTTTTTTTTACCTGAGGCCAGATTAGTTAATTAGTTGCGACACCGTCAATCCAAGTAATGTGCTGATGGCTTCAAAAAAACTGCTAAATAAAGGAAATAAAACTTCTAAGAATGAGATTTTTAATGTTAAGCTTGCATGAAAGTTAATAATTAAGTTTTTAAATAGTGTAAATATCATAATTAATTACGACATACTTTAAACCCTTGTAAATAAGTGACTTGTACAATAGTCAGGAGGTGAGGGTTCTAATCTAAACACTTGTGCAATAATAGGTTATATTTTTCTGTTAAAAAAACTGCTTTAGGATATTTATAATTAAGTTAACTGAAAACTACAATTTAATGAACAATATGTCACTGAGTTAACAGCGTAAAACGCACACAAACACTGAACAATTAACTAGTTATTTGATTAAAGTTGAGATTTTGTTTTGGTTAAAGTTGTTTTGAAGAAACTAAAAACAGAGAAGCAAGTGAAATATTTTTGTGTAAAGTGTCGACCTGTATAACTTGTCAGCTGTAAACATCCAGCGGCACACGACCTAAAACACAACAAAGTAATCTGTGGCTATTATGGAAGAAGAACAGGAACAGCCAGAATGGGCGGTCGGGCCAGAAGATGAGTATGACGCCTTGAACGATGAAACTTTCGGAGATGCTGGTGAAGGTGTGGGGAAAAAAATGCAAACAAGCAGGAAAATTAAAATACCTAGTCTTTGTTTGTATTTTTGTATGTATGTCATATGTCGTGTAGGTACTAATATATAAATTGGGTCAACATTAAACAATGCATTTTTCTCAATGGTTATTTTGCAGAGTACACATGGGGGGACGAATCGCAAAATGTTTTGCCAGATGTTTTAGCAGCTAATAATAAACCTGCTGATTTAAGTCAACAAGCAATTACTTCAAACTCAAGCAATGTAAGCACTATTTTGACTGCAGAAGAGCGGTCGTGGTGTTTGGCTCTGAAGTATTTTCTAAAGTAGAAATTATTAAATTGGAGTAAAAAGTTGGAGGAGAATTTGGAATTTCATGATCTTGTCATCATGTTGTTCTATATTCTTGGTTTTTTGTGTGTGTTATTATTAAAGTTGATTAAATTACAGGGTTGGAATAGAAATGTAGTGCAGCAAGTGGCCACTCCACCGCCACCGGTGGCCCAAGTGGTTAATAGTAATGAAGCAAGGTCGAAGGAACCTGACTATTATGACTATGAGAATGACAACGCCTTGGAGGAGAGTATATCGCGGTTAGTATTGGATGACATGGAGGATACGGAGGATGAGGAGGAGGCGAGGAAAATTAAGCTTAGTAGGTTGGGTGCTACCTCTAATTTTAACACATATTTCATGCCACCTCAAGTAAGTTTCCTTTTTTGATTTGAGATAAATTGTTTATAATATAATTGGATATGCAATTTTTAATGATAAAACTGAACTTTGGTGTGTACTTGAAACAGGTCGCCACAAAACATTTACACTGGCTTATGGACAAGGAACTTCCAGGTGGTAGCTCACTTTTAGGCTCTTCCGTTTGGTCAATGCATCCGACAAGTACCCCAGCGGATGTTGATGTTAATATTCAACACCACCACCAACAACAGCAAGTACAACAGGTTAACATCACGCCAAATAGAATGATGACAGCACATCAAAACGTACCGAAACAAGAGTCGCACCTTCGTAATCACCTTTCTAATGAAATTGGTATGATAAAAGACTATAGCTGTGTTCAGTACCATAGAAATATATTTTAATTTTCGTGTTAATTGGGGAGTTATTACTTATTACTGTTTTATTTTAGACATGCTGGATAGCGAAAATAATGTTAGCAAGTTTTTTAGTGGCGTCGCATCTAGTACGCCTTTAAACTCGGCTGCAAAGAAAAAACCTGTAAGTCAATTTGAAGCCGCATGTTTTTATTTTGCGCAGTTTGACAGAGAATGAGAAAATATCCTTATTTGATTTCAGGTATTTAAGACGGTGGAAGAAATAGAACGAGAGCTTTTGGAGGGAGGAGATGGGGTAAGCGCCCCATCCCCTAAAACCCCCGCAAGTGGCGTAGTCCGGGAATCAGAAGTATTGAACCACTCCGCAGTCCCACCCAAACCCAAAATCCTGATGGCAGAGGATTTGGAAAGGGAGCTTATCCAAGACTCGCCCATGCCAACTCCAAAAATGGGAGAGATAATGGAAAGTGAAATGGGGATTGCAAGCAGGTCTCCTTTACAAGTTTTGTCGCAACAACAGTTGAGTAATCAGCAGTCACAAGATCACCCTGCTTCCATGGCACAGCACCAGCAGCAACAACAGCAAGAGAACCAAACCCCACAAAAACAGCCTTTACCCCCGTTCGGTCATCCTTCCAATGTAAACTTTGGGGGCACAGGCACTCAGGTTTTGAATGCAAACGCAGCCCTAAATAATTTTCTAATGATGGAGCAACAAAAGCAGCTAATTCTAGCAAGACAAGGCCTATTACCTGGTCCAGGACTTACACCTCAAGTTCTTCACCATCCTGGTTTAATTCCTCCTCACCAACTTCCCCCACAAATTGCTCAAAATCTGCAGCATTCTCTCCATCAACATCAGCATAACATACGCATGTTACATTTGCATCCACACTTGCGGGCTAGGTTACCACTGATGGCAATGCCTATTCCTCCTGGGATGCCTCATTTGAGGCAGCAACAGCCACCTGGCTTACATCCACAAATGGCGTTTGCCGGCTCTCAGCAGCAACAAGGATTTAGGAATAAACAAATGATGAAGACTGATGACCCATATCGTGGTTTGATGAATGAAAAGGATAAACAAAGGCTTAGGAATATTCAAATTATTCAGCTTCAGAATGATCATCCCTTTACAACCGACTATTTTAATCTGGTGAGCATGTCATTTCGATGAAATTCTGTAGTTTATTTTGTTGAAGTTCATAAAATAAAATCGATTATATTCTTTGTCTTTAAAGATGCACAAAGCTAAACAAGCAGCACCTGCAGGACTACAACTTCTGGTGAAACTATACCCTAAACGGGATGACGAAAAGTCGCAAAGGAGCCAATATGAACCGGCGCGTTTTGATAATTGTTTAGGGAAATTGCAGGTTAGCCATTTGTGTTTGTGTGGAAAAAACATTTGTTGTTCTGTTCTGAGTTATCGTTTGAATGTATGAAGTTAAATATTTATTTTAATGTCTAGGCGGTGAGTGCATTGGCCCCGAAACGTGTGATAGACACGTTTATTCGTGTCACCGAAAGTCGCAATGCATCCCGGGGCGGAGCTTATCGGTATCTTCTTTTGGAGATTGAGAAGGTACCTTATCTTTATTTTACTTAATCATTTATCAAAGTAATTTGTTATGAGGAAAGAACATGAAAGTAAAGAAAATAATATCATTTATGTGACTTTCATGTTCCAGCTTTACGAATGCCTTCTAGTTGTGGAGGAGTCTGATATTCGCACGAGTATTCTGTGTAATGCAGATAAAAAAGATGTGCAACGTAGAACCCAGCACGCGGAGAAAGTAGCGAAAGTTTTGTCTAGCACTGAGAAGCTATTAAGCATTCTTGGAGTTCCCAAGGGAAAAGTAAGCATTATTTCTGATAAAAATATATAAAATAAAATAAAAATGTAATAGCCGCCTGACATATATTAAAATATTTTTCATTTTTGTAACAGATGCTGGTTTTTCGAACTCTGCCTCTTATCGATCCTGCAGTACGATATAAAGTTTTAGGCCACCTTTTGGACATTTTTCCAATGTGGATAGATCAGGACAAGGCCTTTCCGTACCTGAGACATTGCATCCTACACGCTGAAATTCGGGATTTGTTAACTGTTATAGGATCAGTGACTGATAACCAAATGTTTGAATCCGTAGTAGTTTCAAAGGTATCATAAATTTCCTACTTCCATTCTGTTACATTACATGAGTTTTTTTAAACATTGGATAACCATTTGAATTTCTTTGTTCTTGTTCTCTGTTGCAGCTAGGGCTAACTGTCCTTATGTGTATATTTCACCAAGCGGAACACCTGCTTACCAGATGCGACCAGTTGCTGGTTGAAGATTTGGAGTCACATTGGACGAGGAAGTCGATGTTTTGTATTTCTTCGATTCTAGTAAAGAATGAGCACCTTCCAAACCCTATCGAGTTTTATCCTAACCTTCTCCATCACATTCGAAGGTAGGTGACAGTATTGGATTTTAGTAACTGTTCTTCAAAACTGCATTGTTTAATATATTCTCTTCACTAAATTGTTTTACATTATTATTCAGGTTTGCATTTCATGGTACTGATGTCCAGGTGTTGGAAAGCATTCTACAACGCTGGGCCAATTCTGGGGTCTCAGCTAGACCCTAATAATCTTTGCTTAACCAAAACATTAATGAATTTGTTGAACAAAATTCACACAGATAAATTTTCAAAAATTCAGTGTACAACGCCCACATTTCCTCATTCTCCAAAATTACTTTTCTGCAACAACGATTAACTAAAAAATTCTCCCTCCAAAAGCTAGAGTAAAAATAAAAAACTAATTTACAACCACGACTTTATGTATAAACAAAGAAATGTCGTGAAAAATTAAATGAGATCAAAATGAATTTATGACAGCATAAGACAGGAACAGATGTTAAAAAGAAGGAATCTCTGTAAAATGAGTTTACAAGGACAGTTTTGATTTTTGGGAACGAAAGTGGATATACTCATTGTCGTCAGTAGCATAATATTTTTGAGGTCACGGCGTCACTGTAATAATTAATTTAATTTTTAAAAGTAATTTATTTCTAAATTCATGAGGTCACCATAATGCTAATTGACCTCTTTCAAGTTGTATTTTTGCATAAATAAAATTTTGACTATGTTATGCAAACAAATATCATTATGAAAATTATAAAACGTTGCAAATGTTGCAAAAAATGGTGATTATGAATAAACATAATTTGTATTTTTTAGTTAAGTGAATTATTATGATGATATGTTTAAGTTAAAACATAAAAAGAACTATTATTCTTATGGTAATTAATGAATGTGTACGCTCAACGAGGTTTAATCTTCTTTTCCCGTTTTTGTTGGTTTGCCAAGTAAGCCCTTTAGAAATATTAAGAAAAAACAACAAACGGTCTGGAAATTTTTTTACAGTGTGATAAAAAAATACATACATAAATAAATTACGACGTACCATACATACAAATACGACAAAAAAATAGTTTGAATTACAATGATTATATTTTTCCGAATATAATCGTCGTTCATCTATCAACAATTTATTTATTAATCATAATTATCACTGCCTAATCATAGTTTATTTGTTTTAACATTTAAGTGTTTTCTTAGCAATATAAACTTAATGGTTTTAGCGCTACGTAACATTTCATATTCCTTTCAAAACAGCAGCAGCGGCGGAAGATAAACGTTTTGTGGCATTTTTTTTTTAGTTTAAAAAACATTTCAGTTTTAAAATTCAGGAAAAGTCATTTATCTTATTCAATCATCACCCAAATTACTCTGTACAACTTTTGTTTATCAAGACTAATAATGCATTTGTTTTGTTAATTAATATTTTTATTTCTTTTTGTAATCAAGTCAAGTGTTCGGTGGAATAATAGCTGTAGTCAGTCGAGTGATTTTTTTAATGGAGTAGGGAGACGCCAGTTTACACCGTATCTATTGCAAAAGATCCTGCTTCATGACAAAAAACAGAGGGAAAATTGAGAAGCATAAAAGTCTGGCATTATCCCAAAATACTCTTGGTTAAAAAATATTCAAAGTTCAACTTTGAAAATTATCAATTTACCTCGTCGGACAAGTCATCCATCAGTAGATTTACCGGCGCATCGCCAATGACAGCATCAGAACTGCTACTGAGTCGATGACGGTTGTTAAGAGACGGATTCTTATTTCTTCCAGTTCCACCATTGTCATTGCTGTGATTTTCTTCATGGTCGTTTGATATGGTTACTAGGGAGTCGTACTCTAGGCATAAGGTTGCCGGGCGGACCTGATCAAAAAGACAGGTTAAAATGCTTGAAAACTAAACTATGCATACTTCTTAATTAGGATTATTTTTTCAATGTTTTCAAAATTACTTGGTCATCATCGTCATCATCGACACCACAAGAGGGTACAACTGGACCCCCGTGGCCCCCTGACTGATTGACTAAAGCTTTATGCGTTAGATCCCCTTGGAAACTAATGTTATCCACCTCCACATCATTTTGACTGAGACGAGAGTACGAGTACACGGAATGACTAGAGTTACTTCCAGCTCCTCCCCCTCCTCCACCGCTCAAATAACTGCTTCTCCTTCTACTCCTATGCTTTTTCCAGAAGAAGTAGCTGGCCACCAGAGTAATCAATATAATGGTAAGGGTGATCAACACAACAAGTGTATCTCTCGTAGTTGGAACCTGCTGACCTCCAGCACCTCCTCCCTCACCAACTCCAGTGCTCATCATATTAATTGCTGTTGTACTATTTTTATTATTATTATTTTCAATTTCACTGCCACTGTTTATCGGAGACGCAGCTGCTGTTACAGAAGATGATACAGGCAAATTTAAATTGATTTTTATGGGACCTCCTCCATTCACCTCTAGCGCCCTACCGCTCCCCGCAGAAAAAAATGGAAAAGTAGCAGCCGCTCTTTTACTTCGCCGTCCCCCTACAAATACCTTAGTAACTAGTTCTCCTGAATCCTGTTCTTTCCACCTCGGCCCTAATTCCAATTCTAATTGATGTTCATTAGCCATCCTTGTTTTTTTCTGTCTCTTTATCCAACTCACTTTTTTCCAAACAAATTTTTCCACCTCAAAAAATCTATCAACATCTTCTTACTTTCCTATTTCCTAGTACAAAACAACTTGAACTTCCGTTTTTATTTTCTTGGAAATCAAATGAGGAGGTGGGTTTTCTTGCAATAGTCCATACACGAGTGTACACACTTAAAAAGAAAAGAAAAAAATGGAAGATCTACAGGTTTACTACATTCACCACCACCGCCACCTTATTTACTGGTCCCATTCAGTTTTTCCTTTGCATGTTTTTTACTTGAAAGACGAAGAATAAAATATTACACTGAGGAGAAAGTTGCTTTCTCCATTGCAGTGCCAGCACAGCAGCAGAAAAAAAGAAGAAAATTAAGCTTTCAACCGAATATAAACTAGCAGCAGCTGTGTGTAAGGAGACACTTTTCCTTTTTTCCTATCTCCCCAAGGAATGGAATAAATATCCAACAACTTTGTACGGGAAATGTAGCTTTGTCCTGTCCACCACGCAAAAAAAATAAAACAGTCGCTTGGTTTCATTCTATAAACTAGTATATCATTTGCAGGCTGGAAGTTGGTTAGTTACGGTTTACATACAGTATTTTGTACAAAGTATAAAATATATTTACGCAGCAGCTGTCAGGATTCGGAAAAGTAGAGAGAAAAACCTTTTTGACTTTCTACTAGTAGGCCATTGGTGGTAGTGTAGGAGAAAATTGGTTACCTTTCATTTCCGGTACATAGATGGTGCTTTGAAATAGAACTTTACAAAATTGTGAAAAAAATTGTTTTATAAACATTTTTACCTGCTTTCTTTAGTTTTGGCATGTAAAAAGTCAATGTATTTCATTTTCATGTAATTAAAAAAATAGTTCACTTCAATCTGTTATACAATTTTTTTTCACTGTTTTTTTAATAAGAAGGCCAGTGGCCTCAGTGAGTAGCCTATTGTTCTTTTGATTTAGTTTTTTTTCTTCGCTTTTTTGCTCCATAATTAAAATTGCGAAAGAGAGAGAGAGAGAGAGAAATGGAAAGTAAAGTGCAATTACAAAATACGGGTTTTCCACTTCACTTGGAAAAGATCAAGTGGAACAAAGAAATTTACATCAAGAGGAAAATGCAAATGTTACGAAAGTTGATATAACTATATGTATTTATTATGTATATATTGTATATTTAGTTTTTTTAAGCCTAATTATCCAAGTGGGAAATTCACAATAAACTAGAGATATGCTGCTGAGCTGAGACCACTTCCAACTATCGCTTTCCCCGTATTGCTCTTTTCATATTGCAGTCACTGATTTTCGTAAACAGGTTAAGCAAGCACTTACATTTTGTTTGATCTTCTTGCTACACAAACAAGCGAAAATAAAAATGGAATGCAAAATAATTTCAATTTGGATTTGTTAACGAGTAGTAAAAGCCAGACACATAGGATTGCTAAAGGCTATTGGCTAATTATTCTATAGAATAAGATAAGAAAAGTTTAGAGGATATTTTTTGCTTCTATAATTCTCGTGTTTAATTGTCTGTCTTACGTTTTGAGGGATTGGGGAACGATAAGAACGGAAAATAAACCTGAAAGCATTCCTCTTATTCCATGAATTGGAATAAGAGAAAAAATCAGGGACAAATTTATTTTTCAGAGAAGTTATTTCAAAACGATAATCTAGATTGCTTGAAACTCTCAATCTTTCGCTTAATGATGTAAAATGGATTTTAATGAATTACAGGGAAAAACCGGGCAGCACAAGAAGAACAACAAAGTTTTCTTAATGAGACTATCTCTATCTCGGAGTGTTTTCTTTTGCTCATCAAAACTTTCAGGCGGAAAATGAATAGGACGGTGACGCAAACAGATGCCTTTTCATGCACGTGCTATCCTCTTCCTCTACTTCCATTTGGGAGCGAAACAAAAGACCATTAGACAAGCCAAGAAAATGCTGATGAATAAATCAATAATGAGATTCGAATTTGAACAACAAATTTCGGGAGTTTCGTAGAAATTTATTTTTAAAATAGGATTTCAGACAATGCAAAACTAAAAGCATGCGAGTATGTACTGCCATTTTCAACTTCCTTAGCTACAAAAGTAGATAGGTCATGACATGGGATTCTCCAATAATTGACTTGACGTGGGCGTCGAATCTTCTCCAATATTCAAATTTTCAATTTGAATCTCGGGTTCTGAAAGCTTTCAATTTTGCATCTTCTCTACAAATAGGATCAATTCGCAATCCTTTGATCACTATAATTACCAAATGGGTATCCTGTTGCAGTAGTAAATTGATAACCCACACCTGATATCCGATTTGGCATTATAAATTTTAAGTTTAAAGGAATTTACAGCATTGCTAATAAGCCTTACTTTACCCACTTAATGCAATGGATATGATACGATTGCCTTGCAAATATTTAGTGCATCAATTTGTAAATTTTTTGCATAAGCATCTTTTAACGTTTGTATCATAATTTGATATTATATACATTATACATATCTAAACATCATAAGTCCCCATCTTCGAACTGAATCACACTAAAACGTTACCAATATTATAATGAATTGAACTATCAAAACATTTAAGCCATTTCGCTTTCCGCAATTCGCATTTCCTTTTTAAATCTAAAAAAAATCTCGTACGAATGCTATTAAGGTTAGTAAAACACTACCATGCAATATTCAACAATGAAGGAAAGAAATGTGTGGTCCTAATTCCACCCATCCCATATATCTCATCACTTGTTTTAGCCCTTTATTTGCTACATCTACAGTTTTCCTCTGTCAATTTTGTAAAACTCTTTAAGCTTATGTGTTACATATAATTCATTCATTTCTCTCATTTATTATTCAAGGGCGTGAAAGCAATCAGACTCCTTATTATTTAGCTGTATATACATATGCAGAAAATTATCAAATAATTTGAGTAAACTGAATATCAAATCCGGAATTAAATTAATTGTACTTAACAACTTAACTCTGCTTCTTCTTCTTCTGTTTAAGTTTTCTTTCATCTCGTTTATTTTGCTAGTAAAAGAGTGTAGAAGAAAAAGAGGTCATTTCTTTTCCTCGTCTTTTCGGCCAGTTGAAATGATGATGATGACTTAGTAAAGTGGGAAAAGTTCAAAGAGAACTGCATTTTTTAACATCTCATTTCACGAAATCATTACAACACATACTCCTACATATGTACTTATGTATTATAGAACTAAACCGTATTCAACCGAGTACCCCTCCTGACGACCACGCGTTTTTGACGCATCATTGTATGTTATTCTATCGGTTTGACAGACGGACAAACAAATGAAGAAAAAAAACTGCAAAAAGAAATCAAAAAAGGCCATCTGCCTATCGACTTGGTTAAAAGAGGGAGAATATATTGCTATTAATATCGCAATCACGTAGGTCGCAATGGACGTTTCTTTTCTTTTTGGGCTTCTCACATGTTGAAACTTAGACCTGCACATTTTAGGTTACATTGCAAGAACTAAAATGGGCTAGGCAAAAACTGAACAAAAAACGTACAAAAATATACAAGCTTTTTTTGTGTGTATGTGCATTCTAGACATAAGTAGATTGGTAGGGTGTAGGATGTTCTGTGGCGCTGTACGTGTATTGACGGTTACAACGACTGCCGCCATCATATCACGACGACGACCACCACCAACACCAGAAATAAAACAGGGAGGAATTTTAGAAGAAAAGAGAGACTACTGTGGAGTAAAAGCATGCTTGGCTCAAAAAATGACTGCAATATATGCATAAATGATTATAGATAGATAGATAGAAAGTTAGATAGCGAGTTTATTTTTTTATTTTTTTTCTCACATTTTGAATGGCACTCTGAATTTATAAATATACACTCATTTTAAAAAAACTAAATAGATACATTCTAGCTTTCTCTATTATTATTACACCCGATCATCATTATATCATAACGTTTTGACGAGAACTTGTGAGATTGATGATGTAGGCAAGTAGCGCAACTACATTTGTAAATTTTGGGGTCTCCAATTTCTTTTTTTTTAGTCTGAAAGTATCTCTGTCCTGCTCTACGTTTTTTCTAAAAATATTTGTTAATAAAAAATTGGGATACTTAACAGACAGACTGAATGTTTATGTGAATAAAGTAGACAAATTTGTAACGGAGCTACCACTTATACTTTTACTACTTTTGTTTGAAAACAGAGAGAGCGAGCGTTTTGAGTAAGTTTTTTCCATTCTGACTGCATGAATGTATGTAGTGGAAGGATTTGTGTTTTTTTCTTCTTCTCTGTCTGTGTAAAGCCTTGGATCGCATCGCTTGCCTACATTTTATTTAGCAAAGAGTACAGTTACCATTGCCCCGAGAGTAATATTATCATGATATCTGCTGTGTTCACTTGTCTTATTTCACTACATTGTCTTGTCTTGGTGTGGTGTGTGTGCGTAAGAGTGAGTGAACAGATGTAGTCGCTTGCTTTCTTCAAGCACCATAACCAACACCACCAACAATACAATGCAATGCAGCCACACAATCGGAGAGGGAGAATGGCCTGCTGCCCCATGCACATAACATGTGACATGACATGTATGTGAAAATGTATGGAGAAAGGGTTAGGTACACGCTGTGTTTTGTTAGGTATGCATTCAATAGAAATAAAAAAAAAACCAAGAGAAGAGAGAAAGCTGCTATGTGAAAGTGTTAGGTGGAATGGTGAGGATGAAAAGGGATGAGCAGAGAAACAGCAGCACTCCCTCCCATCATGCCGTGCCATGCCATGCCTTGCTGAGTATGTGCGATGTCGATGTGGTGTGATGGAGTAGAGAGAGAGTAGGCTACACTGATATCGATCCACGACGAGCCATTTATACTTGTATGTGAGCCTGTCCGTCTATAAATCCATAAAATACGCTGTGGCTTTACTGTGCTGTGATGCTCTCTTTCTCTCTCGCCTATTCCCTGGTTTCCCATGCTCGGAACGAGGCGGAGGCGAAGATTTCTTGAAGAGAAATGCATAAGAGCCAAGTTTTTAGTGCAGGGTGAAATGGAGAAAGGTCCTAGATATTCGGGTGGTGCTATGATGATATGTTATGTTATCCTGATTTCAATAATACTAGTAGTACCACACCACTGCACTACTCACTTTAAGATTACTTGCGCCAAAACATTTTCCTTGTCTTCTCTCAACATTAGAGAGTTAGCACTATAACTACACAAGGAGAAAATAGTTGAGAGAGAGAGAAAATGAAAGAGTATATTTGTGTGTAGTGATACCTTGTGCAGGTTCAGTTTCACTCTGAAGAGCAATGGGCTCGTGAGGATGTGAGTGTGAGAGTGCTTTCTCCTCACAACCAACCAACCACCACCACCACCGTCGCCACCTCCTCTCCTCTCTCCACCACTAAAACTTTCGCAACATTTTATTATTATGATTTCCACTGTGCCTTTACACAAATAATATCAGAGGAAAAAAGTGGTTTTTAAAAATATTCAGTGAAGAGGAAAAGGCACAACTTGTAAAACAGGTGACGATTTTTTTTAAATTTAAAATTGTAAATAGAGAAAAAGCGAAAACATATAGGTGGTTATAAAAAAACTATGAAAGGGCGCCAGTGGTGTGGGCCCCTATCTCATCAGCCATAAAAGGCTGTTGGATGAGTTGCTCTAAGTAAATCAGAATAAAAATAGAGAAAAGTAATAATGCTCATCTCCGATAGTCCGCTATTCGACCATCGCCAATATCCACCGGACCCTAGAAGAGTTCAGTGTACTTTGTGTGAGTTAAGTGTTTGGTGGAGTATTGCGAAAAAAGTTGTTTGAGACCCCCAGTCGACCCCCATCTGCGAGAGAGAGAGCGAGTGAAGGCAAATAGTGAGCCTTTTGTCAGTATCGTTGTTTTTGTGACCTTCTGAGTTCCAAGAAAAAAGCGCCACCATGTTCAGCTTCAACTTTGCCAGTAAAATGCTCAACACGATAATGGGCACGGAGGAGGCCGGGCAACAGCCTGGCGCTGCAGGACAGCAACAGCCCGGGGGTCTAAGTAGCCTGATCCCAGGCCAACAGCAGCAAGGACAAGGGGTAAGACCGATGGGTGGAGGTGTATTTCCGCCTGGTGGAGTGCGCCCCACTCCTCAAGGGCCTGGGGGATCTCCACGGCCTGGCTACGGAGGTCCTCCAACGTTTAGTGGTCCGAGACCAACTCCTGGTGCCCGTCCAGGTCCCCCTGCATTTGGGGGACCTCAAAGATTAGGAGGTCCTGGTGGTATGCCGCATAGGTTCAATGGCCCTCAGCCTCCACCAGGGGCCCAACCTCAGGGGCCACCTCCAGGACAACAGCAGCAGCAGCAACAACAACAGCAACAACAGAGACCAATGCAGCCTCCTGGCCCTCCAGGGCAGCAACAGCCACCTGGGATGGGGATGCGGGGTCCGATGCAAGGAATGGGAGGTCCCATGGGCGGTCCTATGGGTAGGCCTAGAGGACCTGGACCTATGCAACAACAGCAACCTCCACCTCATCAGGCTCCACCTAAACCAGCAGGTAATGATCAGGCTCTTTTTGAATTGATGCCAAAATTCTGTTGAATTTGACACACCCACGCATGCCATAATCAGACCGACAAACCAGCCCCAAAGTATTCCATGCAGACTAGCATGCTTGGCAGTACAGCAGCTGGCTTGAATGCTTGTCATCAGTCACCATAATAGCATGTGTGTTGCTAATCAAAGATGCATTGCCCATTTCGCAATCGACATAAAACAGAAGCAGTGACCGAATTATATGAACACTTGCAATTTGTACTCTTTTTTATCTTTCTTTATCTGTCGCGACGCGACGGATAGACTCTTCGTGTAAGAAACCAAAGTAGGTACTTTTTCTTCCAAAATAAAATGGTCTCATTGCATTGAATGCCAACATCAGAAGTCAACATGACATACATTTAAAATTGAAGACGTATAAAGAGTGAAATTGTATACTCTTTCTTAGGCCACTTATATCAGAATCAGAATGAATGCAAAATTCCTACCCTTAAATTCGTACTAGTACTTTGAACATTAAGTATAAGTATTGGATATTGCGAATAAATGAATATTGTCTCTGTTAAGTTTGTCCAAAATGTGATTCCTAATGTAATCAAAATTAATGTTTTTTTTCACATAAGTTATTGTCTCCTTTAACACTTAGACATTACATAAAACATATTGTTTTCATGAACAGCCACCATCGAGGTATTTTTTTCAGAATCTTTTTTTCAATATTCTCCTAAAAAAACGTGGCCTCTATACTCTATAGTATCAGCTCACCATTTTGATGAATACACACATTTTGTACAAAAACAAGATATTCAATATTTATTGGTTCTATATCAACTGAAGCTAATACATCTCTATTTTGCCAAAAACGTTATGAAATATTTGGTATATTTATCCTTAAATAGGTATAATAAGATTCAGCTCTGTTTATTTATCCATTTACCCATATCGATGAAAACAGACACACGCACTAGTCACTTCAACGTGTTTTTCCCTCTTCCATTCCTAAGCCAAAAAGTAGAAAAAAAATAAGAGAAAACGGCAAAAAACGTTTAGCCTCTTCTTCTTATGTAGCATAATATGTAATACACTAATAATAACAACAACAATAAAATGATCGATCCACTTTTCTTCTCCGTCTCCCTTCCCATTCTTTTTTTTTTTTTCTTTAGCAGCTTGCAAACAATACATTCGTTTTCTACTTTAAGCCATTCATACCACTTGCCATTTTTTTCTGTATACAAATCTATAAAAATAACCTAAAAGGTTCAGTTTTTTTATGCGACATTAGTTTCTCTCATGAATACATATCAGTTCTTCAAAAAAATCGGTCCTTCAAAAAACATACTTTCGTTGCATCACATCCTTCATATTTCCACAAAGAATAATATTTTATACGCGTACATTTTGTATCACTTTCAAATCAGAGAGGTGACCGTTGTATACATATGTAATAGTCAAACACAAAAAAAATGTTGAAACTTTTTCCTAGTAATTCTTTCTACTTTACTGGTATTCCACTAAAGTATTTTCATAAATTTCTGGTGAGTTCAAGAGAAAAAAGAGGTGTTTCAATTGAAGCTCTCATGATGTTGATGAAGAAACGAAATTATTAGCTTTCTTTCGCAGTCCTTCATGCAATGCTATGTAAGTCTACCTGGACTACTCACACACACGCAAAAAAATTTCCCTTACCTCTTTTCTTACTTTCCTTTTCTGCTACTGCTGGCAGGAGAAAAAAAAACTTGAAAAGGAAAAGTAGAAAAGTGGATGTTTGGATGTTTTTGGTATTTTATGTATGTGCAACATTAGGAATAGTAGGTATGCCTATTAACAAAGACCAAAAGAGAAATATATGCATAAATATAATATGCTTTCTAAATATTACATTTAATACTTGGTTAGTCTAGTGTTCATACTTTCAATTTAGCATTCAAGGCGAAAAATATATAAAAAACCGGTAAAAATGGATTGTTTCAATGTTTTCATGTATTAAATTGAGTGTGTGTGTTGTTAGTAGTCTGGAAATATCATCATGTGTGAATGAAACTTTGCGTGATAGGATATGATGATGGCAGACGTATAAACGTATAGCTTGTGTTGATGGTATGGTGATGGTGGTGGAGGTGACATGAAACTCAATACCTTTCACCAATGTTTATAGAATATACGCAGTATTATTATTATAATATTACATATTAGCTATATTTGTAATGTAATATTTAATACTTTTTTTATTTAGCACCTTCTCACATGCATATACATAAATATATGTTTGGTGCTCAGTGCTCATAAATGTTGAATGTACTCTAAAAATGTCCGGCTGGTCCTTGAAGAGAAAAAAAATAAACAAAAAATATCTTACTTCCACTTTACTATATTATGTACCTACCAAAAAAACTAATGTAATCAGGCCGCTGATAATTGTAAATGATGTAAACATAGAGACCGACAAGAAACTACATCTAGAAACACGTGTAGAAAAAAACAGAAAGTTGTTCAAATATTTTTTCTCTTCTTTTCCACATCCACTCCACTCTTCAGGAAAAAAACTACAAGCTCCTCATCTGCTGAACTGAAATACTAAGTTGCTTTAGTATGGAAATAGAGAAAAGGTCTCTTTTTTCCTTTCCTTCTTGTCTTTACATTTTTGTAGAAGACGAAAAAAAGAGAAACACATCCTTTTTTATTTTCTTCTCATGTTCCACCACCATCATCATCATCTACTTTCTTCCTCACTTTTCCAGAGTTCTTGTATGTATATGCGTATATGTATTTATTTTCCTTCTGGCCAGTTGTTGTAGTATTCTCTTTCTTCCTAACCTCCCTCCCCACTCCTTCTGCCATTCCAGGTCGTCGTCTTCTTGTACTTTTTTTTCTCCACTTTTACCAACCAAATCATATTTATGATTTCCCATGTTTTTTATACTTATGGAACTGGAACTACGCTACATCCGGTTTACTAGTTTATTATCATTTTGTTGCTCTCTCCTCTGCTGTTTACGCCCAGAGCAACGTTGTTCACTAGCCAAAGTAATATGATCCCATCACAGCCGCAGCCTCATCATGTGCATGTCCAGGCAGGTCTGTGGTGATGTCTTGTCTTCTTGCCTTTTTTTAAAGACGATCTTCTTCAACTGACTAGAGATCACGAACCAATGGCTATTACGATGATATCAGATAGCCGTATTTCCAATATACTTGACTGGGAGCTATATATGAGCTTCCTCGCACACATACAAGTACAAATATTATAACAACTGTTGTTGTAAAACTTGTAAGTATTCTGGACATGTTGATGTGATGATCAGCTCAGCTCGGATGATATAAAGTACTCACGACTACAATCACAATCAGCTCAAATCGCATTTCTCTACAGAGAAAAAGTCAGTTGTTGGCGTTGGCTTGGCTGTTGGTGTAGTGGTGGACATGACATTAAGTTATACCAAGGAAAGCATTGGAGCAAAGCTTACAAACATCCGTCCTCTCCCTTTTGCCCTTCCGTTTAGAGTGAAGGATTATTTTTATAAGCTTTTTAAAGCACATTGGCCAAGATGGTGATCACCATGATAGCAGTTCGTTTACATCGTGTCATGCTATCTAATAAATTTAGTTTACAACATGGATCACTTTTTTAAAAACATGTCAAGTTTCTCTTCTGATTATTTCTCTGTTTTTTTTTCGTTTTTATCAGCACACACAACAGCAAAATAAAATTGTTGAGTAAAAAGTCTAACCTTATAATGATCAGGATAAGCTTATTAGCTTGACTGGTTAAAGTTGCTTACTTTTTATATAAAGCTCAATTATAAGCTTACAAATATATTTTCCAAATACTAATATCATTTAGTCATTTTTTTTAATAGTTCCAAGCTCCGCAGCAGATGAGTAGTGGTACGGGTGCTAAAATACTAAAAAATGGGGTTTTCTTCATCATCGTCACTATTTATTTATCGTCTTATAAACATTACTTATTTTTAATGCCATATTTTTCTCTACTACTTTCCCCCACAACCTTATGTACATTTTGCGTTGCTAACTCACCTTAAAATTTTTATTACACACATTGCATTCCTCGCCTTGGTATTTTTTCATGTAAACTCCAGCAAGTATACATACATTACCATGCATAGCACAAAATGCTTTTACTTTCCTTAACCTTCCTCTCTTTTGTCGAGTAAACTAAAAAAAATACTAACTGATGCTCGTGTACTACAACAGCAGCAGAGCCCATTTTCTAAAAAAAGAAGAAAAAAGGGCTACTTTACGTTTTCGAATGTTGTATAGTAAGGCATCCGATACTACTTTCTATGTGTAGCCCATGAGCAGCAACACACCAGTTAAATATACAGTCATAATATCCTTTGGCGGTGGTGGTGGCGGTGTGGTCTGCTGTAACATTACTTGTTTTTATATGAATATAATATGTACATATAATACACACACACTTACAATCCGACAGAGAGACACAACTTCCCAATTCCAACCCAAAAATATATATATTCTATTCAGTACTTATGGTATATATATACAAATACATACATAACCATATAGTATATCATTTTTCTGCGCTAGTTTAACTGGGTATCTTTATCCCTATATAAATAGGTATATTTTATACATTGTGTAGTAAAATAGTAATAGGAACGTCGTCATGTAACCATAATGCTTCCCTTTTTTGTATGGAGCAACGGAGAAGAAGAAGAAACCCCCACGCAAACCCTAAAAACAGGATCGCTACTACAAGCAAAGTGAAAGCAGGGATATATAAATACATGTATGGTTTGATATGATATATGGATCTATGAGTAACTTTATATACGTGTAAGGTAACAGCAGTTCCATCCATCCAATCCACTTCCATGGTTGCATTCAGAGAGGAGAAAACCCTGAGAACTATTTTTTGTGCTGGATAGCAGCAGGCAAAGTCCGGGTGGTGGAGAAATACATACAGGCACACAAGAAAAATACTTAATTTCTGCTGCTGCTCTTGGTATGTTGGAAGGTTGTAGTAGAAAAGTAGTTGTAGTAGTGGCAGTTGTGATGGCAGAGGAGATATAAAACATAGAAAAAAGGAAAGCAGCTTTCAAATTGTTCCTTTTGCTGGTTTGTTTTTATATAGGATAGTATGCAGTGCGATAGGAATTCTGAATGGGTATTGTATGTATGAGAAGGTATGCATGTATACATATTTGGCAGTGGTAGAGGAATTTGACAATGGACCAGTTGAAAGTAGAAAAGGACGACGACCAAAAGAGTAGAAGAGAAAGACTAGGAAAAAAGGACTACGCCATGGCGTAGCATGTCAGGACAGGGAAATTTGCAGCAGCAGCATCTCTCTTTTCTCTCAAAGCTTTGTGTATAGTTAACCAATAACCTTGTTGCATCATCATTTTCATCTTTTCTCTGTTGGCTTGTGTCAGAGTCACAGACAGGGAGAAAGAAAGAAAGAGAGTTTGTGTGTATCTAAAATAATATGGCTTTGTACTATTTGTAGTACTGTGTATTTGAGGGAAGAAGACGAAAAAGATGAAAATATTAATAGTTGGTCTTAACGGACTATTTGACTGGAAGCCTATATGTATTTGTATGTACATGAATGTAATAGTCACATAGATGATATTCCGGATATTTATGCATGCGTATATTTACTTGGTTGAGTATATATAGGCCCACTTTAAGAAGATCCCAGGGCAGCAGCAGCATTGGATCTTTTCTGGTTCTGCCTGTGTGCCACTGCTGCTATTTTGATACTTTTGTATTTGTGTTGTTAACAAGCTATATAGAGTAGAAAGACCACCACCGCCACCACTAAAGCCGCCGCCACAGAGAGAAAGAGAGCAACCACCCTTCTAACATTTTGATGATGATGATGACGATGATGGTGATTGTGACTTGAGTAGATGCAGAGCAGAAACTAGAGAGTTGAACTCTGCTCAACTATCTACTTCTCATTGACTTGACTTTCTTTTTAAAGCATTTCCGATTCTCGTCGTTTCTGAAATGCACCACATACACAAACATGCATACACACACCCAAAAAGGCACATTTTTTCTTCATGGATGGGGAGGGGAGAAAAGGCAATAGGCTGAGAGAGAGAAAGAGAGTGAGACGGAGAAAGTTTTTTTACCCTTGTCAATTGCTTTCTCATTTTTGCCGGTAATATTCCCTTTATTTTTTATGCTAAACGATAATAAATGATAATATCATATTCATTTGAAAGAGTTGAATATCTTGAAAGATACGAAAATGGGCGTGGGTGGTTGTTATTATGGCACTAGTAGGAAAAGGGTCATTGGGAATGAATGAAGTTAACTCTCAGAATGTAAGTATGTAAATAGATCAGATTTGCGGTGCACAGCGGCCGAACATTATGTCAAGTCTAGTCAAAAAGCTGTTGTTAGTTTGGCTGAGTGAGTTCAAATGACTGAGAGGGTGTATAAATGCGTGAGGAGTAGAGAGTAAAGTAGACGAGATGCTTAAGTACGGTAATTACATGTGTGTAAATGTTGGTGGCACAAAGTGCTAGCCCATTTCTTTTGTAAGTTTTTCACTCTGAGAGAAAGACTGTTGAGCGCTGTTACCCTCCTACGGTTTCTTCCTTCCTTCCTCTCCCCTACCCTCTTTAAATACAGGGAAGCAACAAAGTGGAAAATTGAAAATGCAGTATAATAATTACCGTATCTACCTAATACATTACACTGATGGAATGTTTTTTGAATAGTAAACACTTCAAAAGTATTATGAACCTTGGACTTTTTTTTACATAACCAAGTTTGCAGTTTTAAAGCTTTTAGGAATCCCCAAACTGAGAATTACAAAAAGATTGAAAACACATTTAGCAAAATTTATGGTACTTAAGTTGCTTACCCAACCAAACAGTTTCTTATAATGGCAATTATTATTATCATGCTCATACATGCCTTTCAATTGATTTAAAGGGTATTGAGAGCAAAGTTTCTACTCACCACTACCACCACTACTTTCATGTTACAACTAGTTTACTAGGCAGACAAGACAAGACACAACCAACCAACCAAACAAAATAACTTTCACAACTGCATTGTATCATTTGTGTCTTGTGCTGTTGTTGTTCTTCTTCCTTCTCTTCCCGATTCTTCCTAATAATAATCTTGTGAATAGATAAAAGCAAGTTAACTTGTGTCTAATAACCACCTTCTGTTTTTTCTCTCCAAAGGACATCCTCCCTCAAAGTAAACCTCCAACTTTGGATGTTCTTGTTTGTGTGTCGTGCTTAAGTAAAAGTTGATCTGGTGGAGAAAGCGACCAGATGAGATATACACTCTCAAGTCACTTTCTGTCTTTCTCTCGAATGAGCACTAATGCGCCAAGATCACAACCCCTTCTAATTAGATTACTCTTTACTCTGAAAATTCAATTGCGGCCTTTAAATACCATTTACTCCCATCTTTTTCTCATCTCATCTTATCTTACTTTCTTCAAAAAGTGTTTTATTTGCCAAGAAACTTATTTTTTTCTTTCTTTTTCGGGGGAAAAATATATAGAGTAAAATGGAAATCTGAAGGAGAAGAGATTTTCACTTGTGTCAATGCGACATTGTAGAGTAAAGTGCTTAAGATGGTTGGCTCTATCTGCTCTGATTATATCCATTCTGAAAAAGAAAAGATAAAAATGGAGATGGAGAGATTGTAATTGGAGTAGACTTTTATCCGTGACACTGCCACCACTACAACCACTTTACGTACTTTCTTCGTTTTTTTTCGTGTCAAACAAGCGATGGAAGTGCACAACAAGTACATAAATTATTTACATATTTTTTCCCTTGATAGAAACATGTGTTTTTGATAATAATAAAAAAACTATATATGTATTAAGTATACTTTACATTAAAGAAATGAAAAGAAAGTAAACTTGACGATGTTATTATGATGATGGCTTGTGTATGAAGGTAAGGATCTAAAAAAGACGACAAGAGAAAAATTGCTTTTACTGCTTCCGTTGTGTAAAGTAAGTGCACGTATTATCCTGTCCCTTTTCCCACTTTTCTTTTACTTCCTCTTTTTGAAAGGCACAAGCAGAAAATCTCATTAAGTCGGGATTTTTTTTCGTACAGAGGCAGACAAAACACGCACACATGAGAGAGGAAAAAAGAAGTTGCAGTGATGGTGATAGGGAGATCTGAACAAAGCTGAATTACATATTATTATTATTGTACCAGACAAGTCAAATCAAGTCAGTTGTAAGGTTGTAGGTAGTGCTCTATTCTTTCCTTTCATTTTTTTGTTGAGATTTTCTGTTTGAATGAATCAACTTTTTTTCCTTGGTTGTGTTTAAAGGGAGAAACGTAATTGGAGACTGAGATGAGAACATGATATGATTTGATATGCTATTAAATTTGTTTCTGAGTAGAAATTACAAAAGTAGACAAGACTTCAAGGAAGAAGCGTGGTGCAAAATATAAATGGTTTGCTGTCTTAAAGGATTTTTTGTTACACGGCTACAGGCAAACAATGCAGGTTGAAATGGATACCTTAAGTTGTCTTAAGTTTATAGCAGACGTGTCACTTATTTAAAAAACAAAACTGTCTCATAAGATGGGAATAATAAGTGTTTATCTACTAGTATTTTGTTATTACTATTTGGGTGGAACTAGGTGAAAGTAAAATATACGATGATTGAACTTTGGAAAGTTTTTTGATAGGATAAATATTTGGATGCTAATGAAAAGTGAAGATTTATAATTTCGATATTTCTTTTGCTAAATTTAAAGGTGCAGTCGTTCCTGACGTTGATCTCAGTCATCTGAGTGCGGAAGAGAGGGAAATGATTGAAAGCGTGATGGCCAAAGCTCAACAATTGGAACAAGAAGGTGGGGCGGCAGCGCCACCGGGCCCTCCTCAACCCAATCAGTCCCAACAATTAAACGCTGCCTTAGGACCAGGGCAACCACCAGGTGCTCCACAAAGAATGATGAGGTAAAAGGATTTTAAACAAGTATTTTTAAATCATAACTAAAAAAATTACAAATAAATAATTCTTCTTGATGGAGAAGAGGAAAAGTGAACGTTAGAATGACCTCGGATCCTTATTACTGTTATGGATTACCGTTCGCCTAATTGTATCACTTTATTATATTATGTGGAAAAAACAGTAAGCAAATTTTGAAATACAGCAATGATTTTTTGCGTGGGAAGCAAACAGCAACAAAAATACTGTTCATTTGGGCCTTTCAGAAGGTTTTATGAAGCCTTAGTGAGTGGTAGGCTAAAACAAGGTAACAAAGAAAACTGTTTGTGTGTGGGCTTCTACCTTCAATAAATAATAGAAAATACTTAGAAATCATTTGAAACGGTAATTAATTAAAGAAAATGATTCTTTAATGGTATTAAGTTAAGAGAAGCATTCTAGTATAATGAAAAGTAGGCCTAATTGGATTTTTTGTGATATTTTAGCTCATTTTCAAATACATGTAAACATGTATATTAAATATACAGCCTTACTTTAAACAAAATTTATCTGCGATGCTAGTTAAGAACATAACAACTTTTTAGGAAGATTTGGAATTTATC
>JAQIWN010000686.1:0-28425 GCA_034699025.1 Entomobrya cf. arborea Gr-Col-00668 | reverse complement strand
ATTTTCAAAAGAAAGCCTATGTAACTGATATTTGTCCTTTTTTTCAACGATTCTTTTTTTTTGAGCTGTATGAGTATGTCAACATTGAATCAAATTATAGCTTGAAAAAATTCTTAATTTGGTAAAAACTATTCATGAATATGCTATACTAGCAATTTATCATTTATGTCATTGTAAATTTCTTCAAATTGACCAATGGATACTTCTAGCGATTTATTATATCTATTTTTGTAGTCCACTTTTTATTTAATCACATCACTGAAAGACACTTAATTACATTGAGAGCCTGTTAGCGAAATATAATTATTTTACTCGGAAAGTTTCCGCATGAACGCACATACCGACATACCAACAAATATGATCCTCTCGCTTTCTATATTGAAAATCTTGCATTGCCCCTAAAACTCTACTTCTACCCTCGCCTCAGATCAACCAGAACGAGTAGGAGCACATAAGCAAGAACGCTTGTTTTGCTGTCGCACCACAGATACATGTCGAAAAGCGTAACTTTGTTTGCAAAGGCATTATCCTTTTTCGCTTGGTGAGATGAGAACTTGGCAGACTGAAACTCACAGACAAGCACGTATGTCCTACATAATGCAGTGCACACGTCGGATCTTGTTGGTGAGCTAAACCTCAATACAGAGAATGGCTGGCTAGTGGACCGAAACACACCAGTATTCATTGTCAGTATTAAAGCGAGAAAGATGAGAAAGGGGATGATGGTGCATAGCACGTCATACAAAGAAAGTTGGATGCTGGGGCCAAACGAGTCGGTTACCAATTCTGTTGAACCATTTCATCTCATTCGGAGATTCTACAATTGTTTGGTTGATATTGTTCATAAGTTATAGCTTATTAATGAAGCACAGAAGTACAGGCTTTACGTGCACTGTAAAAACGTACCATGCAATGAAAAAATAGAATGGGGAGTATTGTGTTTAAAATTAGCATTAAATAAAATCTTTGAACTACTTATAATTATTAATATCTATATGAACATAAATTTTAAATCAATTATGCAAACGTCAGTCTCAAAGTTTTGTCCTCGACTACTTCAGCATTTCCACTTATTATATTTAGTGGAGATTTTAATAAACAACATGAAACAAACCGCTGGGAAAAACTTCCATTTGTTTGACAAATTATGGTTTAACATTTTACTACATACTTTGCTGGTAGTTTTTTACTTCTGAAGCTTGTCCAAAATTAGTGTTATTATTTTGAATAAGTTGACAGACGCCTTCCTTGATTAAAAACGGTGAAGATAGGCGACAAGTTTGATGAAACTTGGAAGATTGGGATAAATTTGCTTTAACGCGAATAAAATTCAGTTAAGGAAGAGTAAAGTCTTTATGCTTATGTGAAGTTCTGCCGCCGACTTGGTAAATTTAACAGTCAAATAGTTCATGTACATAGAAGATTATGAGAAGTTGCTGTTTTTACCAAAGTTAGTTAGTTGTTCTAGGTAAACACCATAAATAGCTTGGTCGGCAACATATAGACACCGCAAAGCCATAATACGTTTGGATAGAATAATGCTTGAGGGTGCTATTCTGACTTTCTCTCTCTTCAGAAAAGCAAAAAAATATAAAGTTCACAAGCTTGCTTTATGATCTTAAAAGACAGTTTGACTTGAGAAGACTTGATTTATTTAGAACTTGCACTTTCTTCATTTCGCCCATTCATATTTTTCTTCTTGTTTAGTAGTGAGAATATAACATCCGCAAACAAAAATTTATCATTTGTGAGAGTTCTGTTGGTGTGTCTTAATATTTTGTAAATGTTTGTTTCTCGACATGATTGTTGTAGAAGAAAACGTGAGCGTTATTTTACCTCTGGTAAAATGACGTATTTGGTGCTACTTTTATGCTTACTTTGTTACCAACAAAATGGGTAGACCAGTAGTTAATTTGCTTTATCTTTACTCCAACTTTTCTCCACTTTTTCTTGTTCATCGCCGTGCCGATGATTTACTCAAGCTTCCTTTTTCACAAGTCACGAGAAGAAATAAAACAAGCAGAAAAAGGAAACGTAAACGTCTCACTAAATTTTTTTTGCTGTGTTGGCTACTTATGATGTCTTATCTTCCAATAAGATATTATATTTTCTTTTTGGCTTCTTCTTCGTACTTCATTAGTCATTTGGCGTGTGGAATTTATTCTGTAAGTAATGGGGCCATGCCAACGTGTGGATCGTGGATAGCGGCATGTATACCACTTGCTTTTCTCCATTTCTTGATGACTATAGCTCAGGCAATAAGAAAGACGAGGAAATCAAAAAGTTGATCATCAGTCACATTTATGCTGCAGTTTTATATGGCATTTTCTTACTTTTGGTGGTGTACAAGCATTATGAACTATTACGCATACAGTAGAATTCAAAAGAGATCATAGATTTTATTTCCTCTGTCTTTCTCTATCCTGTTTGTGGTGCTGCCATTTTCTCATTATTGAAAAAAATAAGAAAATATCCATAACTTATTACATAGCGATGATTTTAGATGAAGTGCTGTTGCTCTATTCATCCTCCTTCATTCATACACTGTTCTAACAAACCCTTCTAACAGTTCAACTTAACCCTCTTTTAGTAATAAAAGTTGCTGTCATGGTAATAATAATTGTATTGATAACTCTTCTTCACGGGATGAAATGATAAAGTGTTTTCTTGTCGAATCCATGGAAATAGAAGAATAAATTCTGAGTTAGTGATAATTTATTTCCACCGTTTGAATGAAAATCAAAGGCTTATACATTCTCTACGACCTGCTTTATATCTTGAAAACTTGTACGTCTTTTCTGTGAGTAGCTGGAAAAGTAATAAAAGATGTGTGCATGTAAAAATGGGGTAAATCAAAAGGTCACACTTAAGAAAGCAATAAATACATTAATAAACGGCAAGTTAAATAATGATCGAGCAGCTCAGCTGCGGTGGGTGAGGAAGGGTCGGACAATCGGCACTCTATCCTATTCTCTAGGTTCACTTCTCACAACAGTAATGTAAGTAAATAAAAGCTGCTGTACAGACTGCGTAACCAATGCTTTGTTTGGGAAAATGTGCAGTAGACACACACTCCATCCAAACATTTTTTCTCATTCAAGAAGAAAGAGTCATAATAAAGTGAGTGGCCCGTCATTTTGCGGTTTCACTGACAAAAGTCAAAAAATTCCATCTCCTTTTTTCTCGTCGCCCTCCTCCTCCTGTTATAATAATCATAATAATAATACATGGAAAAGGGAGAAAAAAGAGGAAAGAAAATTGATGATTTTCTGTCAGATTTTGTGGCATTTGGCAAAAAAAGTCTATATGAATGGGAAAACTTGGACAGAGGGTGATTTTCATTTTTTCCGTCTTTTCCATTTTCTCTCGTTTCAACATTTACCATCAAATACTTCAACGATTCGGGTGTTTTTTCTTGTCGTTTTAGGGCTATGCTGTTACAGATGCAACTTGCTTAAACTTACAGAAAAAACCAACATAAAAATACATTGGTATGGTTAAATACATTCATGGCTTCTTGTTTTGTATGGAAATGTTTAATAGAAACGAACAGAGTAACCTAAGTTGCCTTGCCGCTTCCTTCCTTTTTCCGGAGCAACAAAATATTTTTTATGTATTACTCACATCATTTTTAAACCAACATTGTATGGCGTATTGTAATTATGATTGTTGTTCTACTAAAGAAAATTGTTTTAATGATGATTGTTAGTACTACTTTTCTTACATCTTGTTTTTTTCATAAGGAAATCTGATTGAGAAGAGGACAATTGTAAGCGCTATTATGATGTGTATAAATTATGGTCAGACAACCCCTTCTGCCACTAAAGGCGTTGTACTAAACAACGCACTATACATTCATAATGCTTAACTTTTTGTACTTACTTGCCCCATGATCACCATCATCGTAATTTTACTTGGTATTGTAAACTCTTAATGTACATTTTTTATGTATACAGTCAATGACATTATTAGGCTTCTAGAAAAGTAACGAGAAACCACTTCAAACTATTGTTCGTCTATTTTTAGAAAGTAGAGAAGTGGAAAACGCTGAATTTGTCCAAACTAGAGAATTGGTAGGAGGGATTGTCTGCGGGTCATTTCGATGAAAAACCGATTCCGGTTTTATCAGCAGAAAAAAGTACAATATAACTAAAAGGGAAAGTGTAACAAGTTTACAAAAAAGTAAAATAAACACAGGCAGTTTTTTTTCCTTTTCACTTCAGAAATATCTATTTATTTATGTGAGTGGTGGTGGTAATGCTTACTTGCATGATATACTTTTCTCTTTTCTTCTCCTCCATCTGATTCCTGCATGTTTTTACCGACAAGAAATCACTTCTATTGGAGCTACCAGCAGAAATACTTTTACCTTCTTTTGTACCGGTTGATTCTCTGATTGTCAAAGATTTAATACGACAATAATAATAATAATGCTATTACCTATCAGCTTTCCATATTCCATATACAGCACATACTACCATCATGAAGATCCCATCAGTAAGGAAAATACCTTCACCCTTCCACATATAATATGGGCATATATTTTAAAGACAGCCAAGATATCTCTCTTCAGCAAGTAAAAAGTTTAATGCATTCAAGAAGTATCGGATATGGATCATACCATACCTCTATGATAGTCATGGCAGTTTATATGTTCTACAGTACACTTTTATACAATGCGTCTTTTCATACATAGATAGATACATCAATTTTTTCAAAGAAAAAAGAAAAACCCACCATCAGAATCAGAGTCAGAACACAAATACCATAACATGAACGCTTGGATGACATGATTGTGATGGTAACTGGGCACATTATTATTATAGGTATATTTATACATTGTACATTTATATGTATGTATGTAAGTTGGTGTGTGGTTGAATCTTAAACCAAACCAACACAATAATAATATCGCGTAATAACGTTTATTATACTGGATATACACACATTGAATACCTATACACACAGACCATACCACATTTTGTCTTCATGGTAAATACGTAGACATTTTACCACCAAAACTGCTGCTGACTTCTCTCCGTCGTGTGCAAATCTTTGTGTCACGTCGACTCAATTATGATTTTATCGCAAACGAAATAGATGGGCAAGTTTCTTTTCTTTCCCTCTTCTATTCCCATTTTCCCCAACTGAACCTCAGGAAAAAGCATACAAAAGCGGCAGCAGTTGATATGCACGTAATAATATTGCGTGAAAGCATTGGAATTCACTGTTGGCGCTTTACAGAGAAAATAGAAAGTGGTTGTATTAAAAGTTGTGGTGGTGGAGGTGGCCTTCTAGCATTGCTCTTAACTGGCTTTTAAAACTGCCTTTTTTCCTAATGTTCCCAAAAAGACGAAAGGTTGGCATGTATAAAACCTACCACACAACAATCTATACATACCATACCACATGGCTTTTTTAGCCGGTTACAGCGATTTAAAAAGAGCATTTTCCTTTTTCATCACTAGACCGTATCACAAGGTGTGTAAAATGTAGGTATGTGAGGTTTTAACTCGGTAAAGAAAAGAAACAAGGAGTCTTGCTATATACCTACATAAATGCTTATACTTCTTTAAAAAAATCTATATGGCTTCATGAATAGAAGTTTTTTTCAACAGAAAGAAGTCAAGTTATGGTCCGTTTTTTGGTGTGTTACACGGTCCTGGAAAAGAAAAGAAGCTAAAAAGTGGCACTTACAAGCCGTATAATGTAGTCTTTTGAGAATAAAAAAGTGTAAGACGGACGAGAAAAGACTAGCATAGCTTTCATCATAATATGTGCTCAAAGCGTTTTTTTTCCTGTTTTGCTTCTTAAATACGCACTCTATGTACATATTTATATATGTAATAATAATAATACACACAATAGCAATATGACCATCGCAATAGAGCTTGGTAGGTTTATAGCTTAGTATTGCTATTTGCTGCAGTTAGATGAATATAAAAGATTACCTTTTTCACTGTTATTTCATGCGGTTACTGCTGTGACCATCTATAAAAGTTCATAAGCTCTTTTTTATATTTAGAATTGTGGCGGTGGTGATGGTGATGGTTGCAGAATAGTATTATTACAAATATAAGCGATGTGGTGACTGGAGCTGTGTGTGTGTATGACCGATTGTTGGAAAAAGAAAAATGAAAGCAAGCCAAAGAAGACCATCCACACCACATCTAGTCATCATAATCATAATAAACATCAGCATTACCATCACCACCATTCATGTCAGCGTATAACAAACACAAAACTGCACACCTATTATTATGTACTTTACAATGGAAAAAAGTGAAGAAAGCTACCCCACAGCGATGAGCGAGAAAGTGAGATGGTTCAAGAGTGTTGAAGCGACATTGAATGAAATGCCGATACTTACAAGAAGAGCAACCACGGAAACGATTTACTATTTGCTCTATGAATGACTATGTGACAGGTTGAGATTTTACACAAAAGTGGTCGTAATGTTTAATGTCCAAAGTATTGCACGTATATCTGTGAATAAATATTTGTGGTGAATATTTAAACGTGTGAATAATTTTCTAACGTGGTAACAAAATAAATCGAAAGTTAAATGTTTCGATTGTTCATGCTAACACCATTCATTAGGGTCTAAATGACAAACCAGTCGTAAATCCTTTTTCAGTCAGTTTAAAAACAACAATTTTCAGACTTCTTTAATGTATTATATTTTGTTTTGTGCCATTTTAAATCTTGCATTTATAATTACAAATGAGTTTTCTGATTTGACTTTGAAGTATAAAAGACTACCAAACAATATTCAGGGTGAAATTTATAAAAAGAATAAAACCAAAGATGCGAATAAGATCTGTAACAAAATTTCCTTTTAACGCAAAATGCCCCAGGACGACGGAAGAGTGTGTCATTCTTGTTGCCAGCAACCTTTCAAGACCACTTTCTTCACCTGAACAGAAGAATACATTTTTATTTCTAATAATGATTCTTATTCTTGCACTTATACAGAAATTCTTCGAATTTTCATACAATCTTAACATGGATTTTTTTTGGTAAACTTGTTTGTGATGAGGTAACTACTACAATGACATGAGGAAGATTCTTTCACATGATGTGTATTTAGATTTTTATTATTTTGAATGGTTATGCATATTTAAATAAGTATTATTATTGTGTGAATATGGGAAGATAATTGGGTAGATAAAAAAGTACTTTGTGCTTCATGCACCCACACAGCAGCAGAATGCTATATTTACAATGTTTTGCTAACAAAATATTTGCGTAATAATGGCTTTGTGTTATACTGAATTGAACATCATACCAGCTTTTGAACTTAAATTTGACCATGTAATAATATAACTATATAAGTTTGTACAGCTAAATAGCTGTTTGAGTATATTTGTATAAAAGTATGAAAAAGGAAGTTAGCAACAGCAACGACAAAAATCAACAATTTTAACGCTGTTGAAAACGTCTTTTCCTCAATTTAGGAAACCTACAAAAAATGATGTAAAAGAGAAGAAAAGGGAAGCGAAAAAGATCTATTCCAATATCTATTTTCTTTTCTCCACCTTTCACTCTTCTCTTTTTTCTTGCAGATTACAATCTCTATTGTATACAAAATGCCATTTTTGTTGTAAAGTGGTATAAAAGCATTCAAAAAATATAGAAGGCTTCCCAAATTCCAATTTCGCCTTTTTTAATCGATTACATTGCCTTTGTCAGTAAGAATACTGCCTTTTTTCGATCATCAATGAAATAGGTTCCCTTTTCTTGTAAGGTAAAAACAGGCTACTTTACAATGGCCTGTCCACAAATCTCATTCCAGACTGACCTTACGTTTTCCCATGAGTTTCATAAATAAATACGAAATTTTGTATTGAAATTTCTTTTCATAGAACCCATGTAAGCCGAAGGTATTGAAAAGGAAGAATATCGTTTTCTTTAAGCAATGCTGTTCAAAGAACGAGTGAATGAACGAGCTGCATTGTAACGAAACTGAAATGGCTTCATTGTTAGTGTACAAACGTTATAAATTACGCAAGGCGGAGGTCTGTTAATTTCATTGTTTTATTCTGTTTCTTTTCCAGGTCGATTCGGAGTAATGATGAACCTGAAATCAGAAACGAATAATCCTGAAATATCGAAGGAGTGTGCAGGATGCGGGAAAAAGATTACAGACAGGTAAACACCCAAAAAACCCCTTATCAACTGGAATTCGGACTCGGAATATATAAGCCTTGTTTCCCGTTCCGATACAATAATAGCTATTTATGATGACTGTTGGGCTAACACTTTTTTTACTTTGTTTCAAAATCCCGGTTACTTTAGGTATTTGCTAAAAGCACTGGACATGTTTTGGCATGAGGATTGTCTCAAGTGTGGATGCTGTGACTGTCGCCTGGGCGAGGTTGGCTCGACGTTGTATACGAAAGCGAATCTGATTCTCTGTAAACGTGACTATTTGAGGTTGTTTGGAAGTACTGGTTACTGTGCAGCTTGCTCTAAAGTAATACCCGCATTTGAAATGGTGATGCGAGCACGGAATAACGTCTACCATTTAGAGTGCTTCGCATGTCAGCAGTGCAATCACAGGTAAGTAAATAATACGAAAGGAATAAAAATTTATACATAAATAAACGCGCGTAACCATCAGCTTATAATTACTTTGTGCATGCAATTATTTGAGACGACCAGCTTTTCTCTCCCTCATGAGCTCCCACACATACATAAACCACAATTTGACCAGAGAGAAACGATAAAAACTAAATATATGTGTGCTTACAACTTTATGAGTTGAAGCAATGGTACTGGTGGAGTTAGTTCTAATTTGACGATTACAAGTGGGCACCACTAAAAATCATCATCAAATTTAGGATTTAAAGGCTTTAAGCCGGCCCACTCGTCGTTCACATAATAATACTTTTATTGCACTTTTCCATGAAACCATGTCGTATTCATTCAAGTTTCCCTATTTTTACCAATCCAACACATTATTTCTTTTTGAGCTGCTATCTATCTAACAATTCATCACGAGTCAAATATTACCATCATTTGAATGGCTTTTCGAAAAAAAGATGTATATCTTGAATAAATACTAATAAATACATATTTTATAACGCGTACTCAGTAAATTCATGGATTCATTCCAAATTCATATAAATTGATGGAAAATACAATCAAGTTGGTAGATGAGCCAGATTGTGGGAACGATTCGTTTTCCCCACACACACAAAACAGAATAGATTTCTCTTTTTAATCCCTCTGATGGATTCAATCGTGTGGGTATTGCCTTGTGTGTGATGTGCATTTTTTCTCTTCCTGAGCTCTTTCTCTTTTGCTCTCACTTCGCCCAAAAATTTAATGCATGCATGCATTCATGATCTATCCATTCAACCATCTCATGGTCACATGGCATCAAGCTAACCATGCATAGCTATCCTCACGATCCTGACTTGACTTGTGTGCGATCCTTTTTTTTGCTGCCACACTGCATAGAATAATGTTCTTCATATATATATTACCGTAGACCTATATATATTTTAAGCATAATATGAAAAGTAGGGGAAAGACCAACAACACTCTTCATAAATATTAGGCAGCTCACTTACACCACATGATAATAGTAATGGGACAACCCTTGAGAAAAACTGCTCGCTACAAAAAGCCACATTTCCAAGTCAGACAGAACAGAGTACAAGAGAGAGAGAGAGAGAGAGAGAGAGAGAGAGAGAGAGAGAGAAGGAGGATAGTAAAAAAGGCAACAACGATGACGACGACAGCACACAAGCAAACAAGGCAAGGAAAAACTTATTGCAGGGAAATTAAAAAAGCAAAATTTGATATTTATCATTTAATGAATCACGTGCAGGTGCTGATGGTGTGCTGTGTGTCGTACCACTCATTGAGTTGAGTGAAAGCATATTATTCATAAAATATATTCCGTAAAGCTGTGCTCTTTTGTAGAGTAGGTTGTTCCTTTTATATAAAAAGGCTACTTATGACTTATATTCAATATTGGCAGAATAACTGGTTTTTGTGTCGGGTCGACTAGGAAAGTCAAATACGAGAGTATGCTTGTTTTGTTGTGTGCATACAGCTAGATTTCAGTTAAATCAGCAGCCAACTAAAATTATTGCTTATACACATGCACACGGATTTAAAATAATATATAGATCATTGCAACCTCCTTCACTACACATATATATTTTTAGCTATTTACAGATGATTTACCACAGAAAAAAATTCATTTACTGCCCTCCAATGTTCCACAATTTAATAGGGTGGTGGTAGTGGTGTGATGCAGAGTGCAGGGATATTCTATTATTCTCATAAGAAGAAACCGATTTTGTTTAAATAATGAATAAAAAATAACCACAATTTCGTACACAATGCACACAATCATGTTACACTTTATTTATGAAAGAAAAAGGTTTTTTGCTCTATTGTGAGTTTACTTTGTGGTAGCGATTGAGGAAGAGGCTCTGAAGAGCTCTAGAGTCTAGGAAAGTAAAGTGGTACGGTACATTGCATGTATAAAGATGGAATATATTTGAATAGAAATTTCTGTACACAGCAGCACCCCACCACTACTAGTTGTGCTGATACTGCACTGTTGCTTCTGGTCATTTTCTTTGTTCTCAGTGTCAAAACAGTTGTTGCAAGCTAAGAAAATGGAAGAAGTATGTTTGCAGCTAAAACATGCTATTTCACGACATGAAAGAGAAAGGCTAGCTGACGAGCATGTTTTTGTCATTTGCTGAAACAAATAATAATAAATAGTTTAAGCATAGCTGTATGTTACATTTTTACATGTTCCGGTTTCCTTCGTGAAGAAATTCTTTCTACTGACTTTCACAAGAATTTTCTCATTTTGTGGCTCCATTGAATGCTTTTGCTACATACCATCTGATAACCTACCTAGTAAAAATGCAGCATTTATGTTTATTCTAAAGTAGGAGGAATTAAAACTTTTTTTCAACGAAAAAATAAAATAAAGGCAATTGAGCCAAGTTTGTGATGGCCATCAGGTGTTTCCATGTTAATTTCCGCCTTATAATTCTTGCCTGTGCTACGTTTTCATTAAGCCAGTTTCTTGCCATCCTGTAATTTTCGAAATGGTGGGTACATAATAGTAGCTGAGCACGAAATCAATAGACACACACATCCAACAACAGTTATTATTCAAGTGATGTTAATTGGCTAGCAATGCCCATTGCCAACAACAAGCATCATAGAAAGTTGGATTAAAGCATCGACGTAATTGAAGGGTACGAATGAGAAGCAATGGAAATGCTTTAGTTAATTTTACTTTTTTGTACATCAAAAGATTTTTGTCTCTGATTTTCTTACGAAAAGTCACTTCTTCATTCAACCGTTCGTTCCAGGTTGTGCCTTTTACTTTCTACTGCTACTCGCTCTTGTACACACAGTCATACTACGTAGTAATCTGAAAATGTCGCTTAATTTACTTCTCACAATTTCCCGTTGACGTTGTGACTTTGTGAGGCAGGCAAAAGAGAAGTTTTCAGTCCACCTATTCTACAGTTCAATTGGATTCTCGCGTGGGATTGCCCATTGCAATTAAACACGTCACACAGCAGCACCAAATGCACGAGCTCCGGATTGCGACCATTTATATTGAGCCATACCACTTACATTATTAGTATTTATTTACCATTCACAAGAACTCCCAGAATTAAAGAGTGTTTACTTCTATACAAACACCAAAATCAGGCACCAGTTGATGTTGTTAAAGTCGTTCACTGCTTGTGCTTATGAAAGCCTTGTTGCTAGCTTGATAATAGCCTAATAATAGTTTTAATTGGATGATCACTGTGTGGGTGACAGTTGAAAAGAGACATGTGTTCACTTATTAGATTCTACATGCTAGATTTATTAATGTACAATAGTCATGTCTATTTGAGAAAAAGTCTACTTTCTACATATATTGCAACTCAACGTAAACAGCTTATATACATACATTTATTTATGTTCAATCAGATCAGTAATGAAAGTTCAGTTTTTTAACTTCTTTTTGTAATTGTATTTGCACTTTCAGGTTTTGCGTCGGTGATCGCTTTTATCTTTGTGATAACCGTATACTATGCGAGTACGATTACGAGGAGCGAATGGTATTCGCTAGTATGAACTCTGGCAGTAATGGATCAATACAAAATATAAAGCAGAGTCGCCAAGTCAACCACATTCCTCACGTAAGTACCAACAATTATTTTTTTAACTAGACCTATAAATTGATATAAATTTTCATACATCTTTGAGAAAAAATTGGTCACCATGTTCATATCAACATGCAGAGAATTATTTCAATTTTAATGCTGGACTAAATGTTTATAAAACGTATTTTTTTCCAGAGCTCTCAGCCTGGCTCAAATCCAATTCACATGAATAATGGTGCGATGGGTCCCGGGAGAAGTCAACCCATTCGAACAAATGGAGTAGTTGCCTCGGCCGAGTGACAGTTTCTACATCACTGAGCTAGCAGACCATCATCGCAACAATGAATGCATGCCAAATTTTATATAATATACATTCATACATTATAAAAATATAAACGTCATCAAACCACTCTGCAGTATGCTACACGTTGAATATTATACTTGCTTATCTATCATAAACAACGTACGATTTTTAAACATTTAAGGCTTACAAATCTCATATTCTCAAGCAAGAATTGACACCAAATGATTCAGAATAAAATGTTGAATGAAATTTTCCATAGATCTCAAATTAATAATTAAGAGTACGATGGACAAGAGCCGCAATGCCGTTTTTTAACATAACAAGGATTTGATTCGAAGCCATGTATGGCGGATATAAACATAATTAATAGTAGACTTACAATTAATTAAATTTATGACAAAATGATATTATGATGCTTAAGTTTTGAAGTCGGTGTGTGAAGATGTATGTAAGTGGGGTCAAGATTTTGACTACGACTACTGAATCCACCGAGTAGATGATGGATTGAGTCTTGTGTGTCGGTAATCTTCATTTTTATGGAGGATTATTTCATGTTGGATTCAACCTACAGTCCAGCTATTCACAAAAAGCCTTCCCGTCATTTACTTAACATGGGCAGGAAGGTTTTCTGAAAATAGCTGGCGTGTAGTTTGTCAATAGACCAGAACAGGATCACAACTTAACCCATCTTTGAATGCAAGAGCGGGCAATTTTAATTAGCTAGTCAAGCAAAAATTTATTTATTCACACAATTTCACTCCATTTCCAGGTCGAATTTTGTTACCGCTACTACTATTTCCGTTTATTCACAATCGAAATACAATTGAGTAGTATACTTGTTAATGAAAGTAGGTTAAACAAAAATATCTTACATACTACATTAAATTAGTGCTTGGTTTAATTGAACACAATGATTTTCTCGTGTATTATCAGAATGTTCGTCAGTCAATACTCAATCTTATATTGTAAATAGATACGTTTAACTTATAAATGCATAGATATAGTGACGTTGAAAGGTGCTGTTTCACAAGAACTTTATACATAGATAATATGTACATTAATACAACATCAAATCATGTTCTACCCAGCATTTTAGAAACCTTTTGTCTTCTTAAATCAATGTATTTGCTACAGACTTAATAATTATGAGTCATTTACAAATAGACATCTCACAAAAACAATCGTATTATATTATAATCATCAAATTTATTATTATGACATTTTCTCAAATTTGGATTTATATTGTTATGCTGCATTGAGCACTATAATTTTTATGAGAATAAGTTAACTATGCGATTTCATGTTCATGAAAACATCATGAATTCAAGTCCATGAAAAGAAGACTGTTATCATCAAAACGATTACGAATCTCTCTTATACGTCTTTACAACCGAGCAATATGTTTTTACTCCTTTTTCGTTTTATTTTTGCGCTCTCAATCTGGAAGAACTGCAGTAGCCAAGTCGATAAAACAATTTTAAGAAATGGTATGTGCGTTGAAAAATAATGGGAAGGAAGAGATTGTCATTTTATGCTTGATCGAGTCGTTAAATCGGTTTCAAATGGAGTGCATTCATAGTTTTTAGCTGCTATGAATTTAGCGGGAGGAGAAGAAGAATAAAAAGAACTTATATTGCTACACATCTTCTGTAAGATGGAAAAGAAAAAAACTGCATTATCCGATCATACGCATACGCTTATGTATGTATAGATATGCAGCATTGGCATTAGGGGTTTTACCGTCGTCATTGTCAACATCTTTCTTACCATTTATACAAGAAAATAGGACCAGGAAATTATAGCAAATGTTGTGAATTCTGAAAACGTTAAACTTATCCCATAATGGTTGATAGTACATATGTATACGTCTCTTTTCTGACGGAAAGATAGTAAGTAATATTAATAATATGGCTACTTTTAAAGCAGCCGTGGTAGGAATGGAGTAATATTTGTATCTCTTTCTATAGCAGTGTTCAAGCTTTTTTTCCTTGGAGTTTCCCTGTTTCCAACTAAGTTACAAGTCAACAGAATGTTCAAATGAAAGCTCCCTTAATAGTCTGAGAAACCTCAAGTCGGAGAAAGAAAGAGGCTTCTTCTTGCTTGCAGCAAAAACACTTGGAATGAATGTTAGTAGATGATGGTCGCCAAATCATAAGTAAGTGTGTTATTTTTATGCAATATAATGATGCTCCTGTGTGTATGTACGTAATACTTTTGAAATAGACGGACGACAATGAAGGAACGAATTGTTACTATTTTACTATTGGAATAACAAATAAAGTGAAAAAACGTAGCGAAACTATATCTAAATATTGCAAGGACACTTATTATACGTGTCTCATTCAAAGCAAATTTCACGCTTGTCATCGTCATATAATGATGGGAATAGTTGCCTCATATCGCTTACTGGTCTGTCTGAAATCTTTTGATTTCTGTATAAAAAGGCAGTATTTGTCGTCTTAACTTCAGATATCCCAAATCCAAGAAAAAACAAAACTGCACAACACGCATCAAAAAGCTACTCTTATGTTTTGTTATGACGATGATAAAAATGTGGTATAAATGGAAAACACAGAGAAGAGCAAAAAAATCTGCTATTACTGTTACGATAACAACTGGAAATGAAAGCTCCGGATCCAGAGCAATATAAACAGCAGTAAACCAAGCCATTCGAGTGGTCTTGCCTGTTAAAACGGTACAATTTTCGAGGATTCATGCAACCGCACCATCATAAAGCTTCGATGCATTCCGTGTTTATTTTGTTTTGTTCATGCTTATTCAAAATAACAACTTTTACCTTAACTTAATCATTCAAAAGGGGTCATCGAATTCACAATGCACTTAATTCAGAATCAATGGGAAACTGTCTGTCAAATCTCAAAAGGAAGTATAAAATAAAGTAAACTTCTCTATCAGTGGCTTCTTATTTTACACCCATTGGCTTGGAATGAATGTCGAAGGTAAAAACAATTGTTTATTTGCATGCATGCAAATGCTTGCATTCAATGCCATGCTCTGGTGAACAAAACCGTAAATGATTTCATATAAACTTCAGTAGTAAATGCTTCGCCTCGCAATACGTAATAATAGTTCCTTATTGGCAAAATAAATCTGATTGGCACAGCACAGTCGCCGGTTTCGTTGTAATAAAATATTGATTTTTAACGCGAATAAAAATAGTTTACAAAAACTAAAAGAGTATACGTAAATATATAAGTGCATACAAACTACGATTCAGCCTAAAAAATCTGTCTGCTTTCCACAAGGTGTCGATTGACAAAATGTATTTATCTATAACTTATAACGAGTATTTAAGTCTTCCTCACGGAGTACTTCTATAACGAATGTATGTAAATATTACAATTTTACGATGCGAGTCTTAAAAATTTTTGTCTACATTCTTAGACAATCGTTTAAAGTTAGTTATGAGATAACTTTATTATCTACAATACTTAAAATATATACGAATAATTGTATTAATTAGTTAAGTTTCATTCCTTAGATGTTAGTAGAGTAAAAGGATTAACTCCTTGATCTTTTAGAGCCTGAAATTTGAAAATATCTAAATAATGATGGTAAACAACATCAGACTTAATTGTCATGTTATTAACGTGAATGTATTCAATTAGCCTGAAATCAGTCATCAGGAATCTTATAAAAATGTCAAAACATAATGGCTGTATTGTAAAATGCAATTTTTTTGAAATATAAATAAATAAATAATTAAAATTCAACTTAACCTTAGATTTATTTCTAATACAACAATCCTCCAATCTGGCTACGGCACAAAACTATTAATAATATGATACTTTTGGTTTTGAATCATATTAGGAGCATCACAAACAACCTGGAAACAAAGGAGAAATAAACGTAAGTAATACCCAACAATGCCATTGTAAAGCATCTTCATTTGTTGAAATACGCATACATTTGTTTAGCTCATTATTTCTTCGTTTGTGAGCATAAATTCTTGTATGTTTGGAATGTTTTTGAGTCAGTTTTAATGACTAATGACGGCAACATTAAAAGCAAGCAATGAACAGAAATTTCCCTGTAAAACTAAAAGAGAAATGTTTTCGAAGGCAATAATTTCAAAACAAACCCATTATTTCCACGATGATTCCTGTTAACTAGCGAATAAACTTCTTCACTGAATTTTCCACGTACTTTCGAGGTAAAATTGCGGTACGAGTTAAACTATAAAACTTCGTAATTTGGATCTTATTGTGGAAAACCAAAATACATGAAAAAGAGGCCTGATTATGGACTACAAGCAAACGATACAGTTTTACTTTATTACAACTTCATAATTATATCAGACATAATCATCATCCATCAGTATTTCACAAACACTACTTGTTCCAGTAGTTCATTGATGTACATAGTGTAGTGAAACTGATATAGTTACTACAAATTAAGCAGCATAACATGTGCATATCTATTCACCCCCACTTACCCCAAAACATTTATGTGCAGTTCTCTCATCTCATTTTCCTCAGGAGAAGGATGAATTGCTTGAAGAAAAAAGTCTCAAATTTGACATATTACACAAATAGCTTAATATATACTGCACCATGCCGAATTTATTGCGGAGAAAATGCTTCTTGCACCTTTCCCCAAATAGACCAGTTACAATAACGTATGTAATAAACTTGCAGCTGTCAGCTAGTTAGAGTCATTTTATTACACTCAACTTATGCTTACTAATGCGGTAGGAAGAAGACGAAGATTCATGGTAATAAAGCCGAGTAGCGTCCTCCTCCGGAACACTTTTTCTAGGTGTCATGATAAGAGTTTTTCAAGAGGCATGACGAATGTTGATGTTCCTCTTCTGAAAACCCTCCAAGGACCATCATGAAGCATTCCACATTCATCCCACACTGAAAGAAATAAAGTAAAGAAGTAAAGTTAGTTGCTCTCTCTACTTTCATATACTAAAAGTAAAAAAAGAGGGCGAAAACCAGTAAATAGGCTTAGTGGGAAGCACGATGCATAAAATAAAATAAAAGCAAGTGTATATGGCTGACAGAAGGGCACAAGGCAAAAGTAGCCATCACCACTACATCAGCAAAAACTTTACTTTTTATTCGGGTAAAACGATGAAACGAAAAACTTGAAAGTCAGCTTAGGAAAATAAATTGTTGTGTGCAGTATGCCCCAAAGAAGAATTCTAGAAATGTAAAACCAGAGGAATTTATATTTCTCTCAAAGGATACGTTAAAACATTCCATGCAATGTTGTTTGATAATAATTACAAACTACTTAGATAACTTCAAAGTACGAAATACTTTGAAAACAACAGCTTGTGCAATGAATGAAGTGCATACTTTTATTACACATTGCTCATGATTTAAATACCAAATAGATCAGTGTATATAAAGTGCAACAACAATATTTTTACACGGATAAGAAATGCATTATCTATTCAAATCAGTTAACGTGTTTCCAATATAAATTGTAAGTGCATATGCAACAATACCTAACCAACTTTTATTCCTCTATCTGGGAGCATATGTTAAGTATGTCGGTAGAGTTATAAAACATTTCCCCAGAAAAAGATCTGGATTTTGGCCGTGATTACTTTTATATTACAACAACACAACAGGGTAAAACCACAGTAAATTCATAAATTTGCATGATTTATGACATGTGCAATGACATTTCCCCTCTGAGTGTTTTACCTTTATGCAGATGACTAGCAGTCAACACATAAGACGCATACTACAGTTCAAATAATATTATGTGAACCTAGGACAAACCGATAACAAAACACGGGTATCGTTCTCAAAACAGAATTTTTGTGATGCTCTGCAGCACAAAAATAATATTACAGGGTAGGGCATAACGCATTACATACAACATCATCATCATGAATCATGAAGTTACTTCCACAATTGCCAAAGTTGATCACCAGGATGACTGACGACTTGAACAAGTCGTCTTTATTCAAAAATATTATATCAATTTAAATGTCCTATGCAAACTTGTTTTGTTGTTACGTTCGAAGCTGGGGATAGAAACCCTGAAACCCATAATGCTTCAAACAGAGGGATACTTAAAGTGACATGCTTCTCCTTTCTTTCACCTAAATCCACTTTACATTTTCCACTTTTCTTGTAATTTCCTTGTGCCACTCTTTCTCTCTATCGGCTTTCTTATAATAGACTGTGGGTGGAAAAGAAATTTTACGTAGTATAATGATGAATGTCATGGGTAATTCCAGGTCTTTTGATATTACCATATAAAAAGCTTAAAAAGATTTGACTAATGACACTTTTGAACAACAATATTCCATGATGTGTACCTAACTTAGAAGGAGAGGAAACAACACACTTTTATATTTTTTATTCTGTCTAAGGAAAACTAAATCAATGATGTCGCCTTGTGTTTATGACGAGCATTAGGGCAAACAGTCGATCATTGTGAACATAAATAAAATATGAATTAAGAAAGAATGAAAAAATGACGGGAATGCAAGAAAATGTTGTAGAAGCACAGTGCGGCGAAAACTATACATAAATATTATTTTGGTTTGACCTGAATGAAGAAAGGCAGCTCTCACTATGATGATGATAATGATGATCACGATGATGTGGGATTGTAAGTCTTTTAACTCGATTCACTTCCCCGTGTGACACATGCCGCCACCACTATTAATGATGATGCCAAGATATGACTCCATTTGGGCGGATATGAAATGATCATCATGGAAACCAAAAAGCCATAATCCATGCCAAAGCCACCAAGGAGAGCTCCGTGTTGAATGGTGAATGGGTGCTCTTACTTGCTTGGGATGACGTTACCGTTTTGGCTTTTATACAGACAGAAACACTAGAAAAATAACAGTATCTTTTTGAATGAATGCGTAAGGAGTAAGGACGTTTTGCTCACTAGAATGTGGTTTGGTAGAAAGTACAGCAGCATATAATATCTATGAATATAAGGTGTGAATATGTGAATGATCGAAGACTTTCAATGAACTTTCATTAAGATCTCATTTTAAAAAAGGTCTTATAATTCCATTAAAAATATTTTAATATAAATTTAAATCATCAAGGAAAGTATAAATTAATAAAAAATTGTGTTGTGCTGTCCAATATTTCAAGTTTGTGTAAATTCATCAATGCCATAATCGAAATTTAGTCTATCAGAACTCAAATAAATTTTATGTTTAAACTCTCATTTCAGTCAGATTTAAGATATTGGATATCATTACTATATACTTTAGTTTTACTGTGACCCGTTAAACATTTTCTAAACAAAACGCTAGCTCTATGGGTTCACCTAGTTGTCTTGTTTATAACCATTTTGCACAAACTATTTCTACGCACTATTTATAGACAAACATTCTAGCATATTCCGACAAAATAAAACATTTTGTAATGCATAAAGAATACTGATACACAAGTGTAACGTTTATACCACTCAAATCATATTATTATATCGCTATCCCCACATAATAACTTTGAACATTATTCTCTTTCTCCCAAAACTACCCGCTACTCTTTTTCATTCTGTTTGTTGTTATGTTAGATAATATTCTACTTATGATGATGATGAACGACTCCCTCCCTCATTCGTCATTTCTTTTCAAAAACAACGTTCAACTCTTTTACTAACAATATTCCACGTTTTACTTACCCCCTCTTGTCAGTTTTTCCTTTTTACAAAAGCCATGTATTATACACCAAAAAGCAAATACTACACTAGTAGCAAATTCCGTAGCCGTTTTATTTTCTCCACTTCCTTTTAATGTGATATACCATCCCCAACAAGCCAACTAACCACCACCACATACTTTTATTCTCCATTTCTTCTTAAAAGAAATATGCTCTTTTATTTAAATCTCTCAAGAAGTTCAAAAAGTGGTGGTGCCCTACACATCCATCTACATAATATTATGTGTGAAAGCAGGAAGAAAACAATGTTGGGTTTTTGGTATGCATGAATGCATGTCAGTTACCCTAGAGAGCAGCATAACATTATACATAGCTTAAAATCAGCCTGTTTATGATGCCATGCAAGTTGGGAGCTCAATGTGTCATTTTTCGGTGCAAATCTCTTCATTTTCTCAAGGTGCTGGAAGTCAAATGAAGAGATATTCTTGAATTGTTACAAAGAGTTTTGCTGTGAGAAATGAGAAAATAATACTTAAACGTGACCGCGATTTCCGATGATGAGTGTGATCAAACTGGTTCTCCCAACTTATGTTTGACACGAATACATTTTTATCAAATCCAAGCAATTCTATGGAATACATGAGAATATTTTTGGGTTGATTTCTAAATGCTGCATGTATTTCTCCAGGAAATGTCATATAAGTAATGTTTGATACACAAAACAATGTCAAAGAAAAAAACAAGGGAAACAAAATAACCACAATTATTTCCATATGACAGAATAAAAAAATGGCAGTTTTTCCCAAACAAAATGATGGACTCAAGATAAAATAAAATATGATGATGATGAGGTTGAATATAAACTAAACGGAAACAAAATATAATTCAAAAAATCAAGTGATGCAGCTCTGCCTTTTCGTAAATACCCATGTACTTTTTTTTATTAAAGCAGAGCCGACATCAAATGTGGCTTGTGTACAAGATGCTTTGGTAGGTCACGTCAAGAAGGAAGGGGAATTTTGACCTGAAATATGTTTAAAGTCGGAGTACATGACATTAAATAAGGATGCAATGATGATATGAAGTGAAATGGTACACATGCTGCAAGAAAAGTATAAAAATGACATCTTTTGTTGTGCCATTTTTTACCGCTCTTGGTACTGCTGCTATTCTTTTATACTTCTCATGCTTCCCTTAATCGACTACCAACAATGTTTAATGTAGTGTGAATCAAATAGTGATTCAGTCAGTCAATTTCATTTTGCATGACATTAAGTTTTTCCCGTACTTTGCTATAAAAAAGGTTCAGTGCTCATACCATCCTATTGAAAATGGAAATCCTTCGAGGCATAAAGTATCATTGCTTTAACAATGCAAAATGATTTTTAAACCTTTTGAATAAAAATGATATTCATTTTTTAAATGATGAAATAAAAAAGATAACTCAATTTACCTTCATTCTTTTCTCGGTTTTGAATGAAATTTACTTTTGACGTGATAGCATAATGACATAAAAATTAAATCATACTCTGGTATATTTTTTTAGATAATAATTTACTATGTCCAATTATACAACATTTTAGAGGAGACCAACTGAAACCACTGCAAACGTTCAGCTTCTTCTATGAGTTCAAGTTGTGAGCATATTGTGCCGGTTATTGTTTCCCTTCATGCATATATGTGCATATGAAATTACTAGCGAATTGTGTAACTCTGTCACGAGCACAATACTTGTTAAAATGAGATCTAGATGGATTGAGTTGATGTGCAATACGTATAATAATAATAACATTATTAAGGGCACTAATGGAATAACCCTATACTTGTGATATGAAATAGATCTTCAATTTTTTCCGTGTACTCGTACAACTTACTCTCTTGACTCACCCTATCTCTTATTCCCCATGTACCTAAATTTACTTTTCATGAATCCAGAAGTAAGAAATATGTTTTGAGTGGATATTCCTTATAGCACTATGAAATATCAAATCTTCCAGCATCATCAAATAAAAAGGCCTTTATATTCATTCGGAGCTGAATGCTGGAAATAAATGTTCTTGTCTTTATGAATAATAAACATTATCAGACACCACATAACCTGTCAATCTCATTGCACAGTGTAAGTACAGCTCACTGAAGAAATGGATGAACTTGAGGACGGAATGATTGAACGAGAAAATAGTTCCTAAAAATTATCTTACTGAATTTGAGTAAATACTGTAAATGAAAATCTCACAGGTACAAAGAAAAATTATAAGTTGGGTTGTTCAATTTCGTTTAAATTACCATTAAACTTAATTGACAACCACACGGGTTGAAATGTAAATTCTTACCAATCACATAAACAAATAGACTAGAGCTGGGACAAAAATTCGGATGAAATTATACACTGGTAAGAAATATCATGATATAATAAGAACCCCATTTCAAATAACTGCTTCTGTGGTCAAAATGACACTTGCAGAGACCAATCATTGCAAAGGTTTATTATAATAAATAGAAAATATCATGTGGCAAGATTGGCCCTTGAACTAAAATAAAATAGAGAGGGATTACGGACTTGGTGATACTTCAACGAAATTCAAGGAATCCATCTATGTTTTGAGTTTAATAAAAATAGATTGATTCTAATGAAACATTCTGAATTCATTGAAGTCAAGATTAGAAAATGAATGTTACGTTTGGTTGTATGCATATGTAACATACGATGACTATCATCCCTTCTGCAAAATATCGTCATGATTTATTCATTCATTCATGAACTATCAAGAAAAGCATATTGAGTGATAGTACATATATTAGAAATGATGATGATTAGTGATGATTGTAAAAGAGTGAGATCCCTTACTTGTTTCACTCGTATCCGTTGTGGATTTGATTTTCATTCTATTTCTCATTTCTCCCTTTTGCACTCGTGCTTCCGATCTGATAAAAGAAATTTTGTAGAGGAAAACCAAAAATAATTTTTGTGGATTCAATTTTTCCATTACCAATAATATTTTTATGGAAGTAGAATTGTTATCAGGATCTGGATGGATGACGACATGAGAATAATGGTTTCTAGCCACCAGCCGCAGACGGAGAGAAGTCATTACACCAACACGCTCAACCAAATGATTCCAAATTTTCTTTTGCACGTATTTAGAGTTGGATACTGTACTCGAGTATAACGAGTTATTTTGATTCCAGCATTTTGAAAATCAGATTAAATTGCATAATACACTAAATCGGTAAACTAAGTTTCTTCCTCTTTTCTATCTGTATTTCCCTTTTTTAATTCTTACAGCAATCGTGTTTTTATTTATACAACAAACAATACGCAATACAACTAGTTTTCCGTTTTGACGATTCCCCATATTCTATTTTTATGTACTCGTCTAAGACAGAATTTATAGATTTACTCGGGTCTGTCTTTACTGTATCCAGAAAATCCGTCCACGTCCAACCATAAAGAATTTTATACCTCTATTTTTTGTATGCCCCATGATGTATCGGGGCTACAATTCTGCGCAAGTGATATGTGATACATCGGCAATTCTGCTATTTACCCCCACGGGTAAAACGGAATTCTTATATTTATATTTAAGAGTTACGGAGAAGCTTAGTACAAAGGGGCGATTAGAAACGTAGATTATGAATCTGGCATTCGGTTTTTAATTTCAAATACTGGTTAGCTTAACCAAAAGAATCGAAAGTTAAATTTTTATAATGATGAGTACTTTGTCTAATAGTTTTCCATTGCTAGTATCTCTTTTTATATTATTTCATTCGCTTATCAAATATTATTTTCCAAAATGTTCTTCGTATTGTTCTTTTTGATAGTTTAATAAAACGATTTATGATGAAGAACACCTGGGGGCTTGATGTGATACCTAGTCTTTTAAGCTTCTATTGGTTGGATGGTTCGTTGCCTAGGTTAAATCTCTCATGTGACATTTTCATATCAATACATGAGGTAATCGACCATGAAGAGAAACAACATGAATTTGATTGAGGAGGGTGGTAGCAGAAGACGGTGTACTAAGTTTTTCAATGCATTTGATATGGAAGGTGATTTGGTGAGCTTTCTATATCTACTAATAAAGGACGTAAGTTACTTTACATAAATGATTGTCTGTCGGTCCAAATAATGTTTTACTCGCAATATATTTTAGCTACATTTGCATACACTAAAAAGTATCTAAAGCTACGTTGGGATAAGAACTGAACTATACTGCGCGCAATATGCTGTTGCGAGTCAGATTGAATTTAAAAGTACTCCATATTCCGTTTCAATATGGCAAAACGTGCATATTCATAAGTGTAAACAAATAAATAAATAAACTGGAGGTTTATTGTCATCAAGTTTCCTCGAGAGGAAAGTTACACAAACATGCCAGTGTAAATTGGACCGACCGTATAACCATGGCCTTAATACGAACTATTTCCGGTATACTTGTAGTTCGAAGAATTAAATCAACCCTGGACACACATTCGCGTTCTTATTTTAAGAAACGATGTTTGATACGATCAAGAATGGCCTATCTTGCTACTTGTCTGAATCAGCTTGTTAATTACTGTTATATGTTGAAAGAATGAAGAAAACAGATTCAAGAGGAAGAAGATGAGTTCATCTATAATATGTAATAATGGATCATCATCAAATCATGATTGCCATTTATATAAATTTATTCATTTGCACAGTACAAATGCCAGTATGAATAATAAAACACACGATTATCTGACTAATGTACGAAGTTGTTTGAGACAATTTACCCGTTTATTTTCGTATATCACATATCAAGTGAAGCATTGAAAAGGTTGTTAGTTTGTTAGTATGAAACCTCTTGTTCTTTTGCATCACCTTGACTGCACAATTGAAATGAAGCTTTTTCCTGCATTGTTCATCTCATTCAATTTCCTAAAATCACACTACATAAAGAGTGAGAAATTGTACATTCGTGTACACGTACTTGCACATTACAACATTTCCATTTAATTTTCAAATGGTCCACACAGCATACACACTCAGCCACAGCAGACCTCACTCATCAAGTCAGCCACCACCGCCACTTCCACGGAGAAAGAAAGACAAGTTGACAGAAAGAACTCGTCAACATTTTCATTGTTACAATATCCGATATTCACTCAGAAAGCCACAAGCAATCTGCCTCACTCGCAACCACCACTGGCACACTCACACTACACTGTACAAACAAGATGTACGCTCCATTTCTCAATCTCGTCAAATTCATGTGAAATGTGGGGGATTGAAAAATATTGTATGTTCAGCAGAATAAATGTTACTTCTGCTTAGTTACTTTTTTCTAATGCCACACATGCTTACTAGTAACAGGCGTTGCTTGTGAAAGCGACACGCTCATCATCAGCATAATAATAGTAATCTTCATTATGGCATCTATGAAGGTTCACATGCTTGGCTTCCTACGTCATTCAATTCACATCATGATACGTGATGCCAGTTAGTGCCGTGACATATACGGTATTTTATATATGCAAGTGCATGTATGTGAGTATGAATTAATTCGGATAAAATCACTTTTAAAATACGTATTAGCTCGATACGTAATTTATACATTAGATTGGCATTTGCTGTTGCTTGAGGAAAAATGAGATAGTGTAAGCAGCTCAATGAACCGATTTCCATCAGTTCATTTTCAATTTTCTTGTTCGAGATTAGTTTTGGCAGGTTTTTGGCTTTATAATTGTGATTTCGTTTCATTTGATCGTCAACCATTCTACTTACTGTCTACCAACAATTGTTTCCGGAAATAGTAGTTTTATAGCTTGAACGTGGTTCTGTTATCTAGTCTCTATTTGCCCCAAATCAAATCAACGGGTTTTGATACATCCGTGCAAATCTAATATGTATCGTTTGTACCCAAACTTTTATGTTTTTATTGAATTAACTCATTTAATTAGTTAGCTAAATACGTGAAAATACTTCATTCGTAGTAAAGATGTTCGCTGATGAGAGATTGATGGATTTATACTTGTTATTGTCACCATGTTTGTACACCAAATCTTAATTAGAACTGATTCCAATCGGAAACGTTTCTGTTCTGCGATCCATAGAATATCAAAAACTTTATGTGACGTTATCATTTGCTTCAGTATTTATCCACAATATTTGTAAGAGAAACTATAATCCGTTGCTTTGCATATATATATAGTATATTTCCTGATACTCCAAATGCTCGTATGGGGGAAATGGACTTTAGTTGATGCTAGGTACGATAAATCCTCGGTAACAAAGCCCACGACGACACCATTCTAAATTAAAGTTGACAAAAACAAAGGGGGTACATTATAATCATTCCTTACACACTCTCTCTCTCCTTCTTTCACTATCTCGCTTTTCCGATATTTTCCCATTTGCTCAGTCGTTCATCACCGCCAACAATAGAATAAACATTATCCTCCTTATTATTTTGGCCGAAACAAAAGCTGAAGGAAAAGTTGTATAAATTTTATAGTTCAAAGCTAAACTGATTGGATTGGATGAAAATATTGTACTATTCTGTGAAAAGCTCTAAAGAGAGATATGAACTTTACATGTTTATACAATGCTTGTAGCTATATAAGTACAGATGCATGTTATGTACGCATAAGAGAAAGTCCTGGACATGATGGTCTAATTTAAACATACTGACTTTCTATTGCAGTTCTAACTGTGTATGTTTGGCAGTAGTAGTGTGGTGGTACCATGTGCACACACTTTTATATGCTGGTTCAGTTTTGGTGTTCGGTCAACATTAAATAACGTGTTATATGCTACTTGCAGCAGCAGTGGCAGCGGAGCAGCGAAAACTAATTGGGTCTGTGAGTAATGCTCTCACAACAAGATGATTGCATTAATCGACTAAGCAAGGTAAATAAGTGAAACATGGACCGTGGAGGCCGGCTTATGTAATGGTCACAGCTTTGAGAACCATTCGTCTCTGATGCGTTGGTGGTAACTCACGTACTCACAGACACACACAACCTAAAACAACTGTACCTATTTAGATTATTTGGAACATTATAAGCCCAACACTAACTCATTGGCAATGACGCGTTCATTGTAAAAGGAAGATAATAAATATAATGCTTTGTATGCAGTTTGGTGTAGGTATTTTATACGTATCTCGGATTCTGCCTGTTATACAGAGATAATAATAAATTATAATCTTGTAACGTTGTGTTCCAGTACCGCTGGGTTATCTGGTGTTGGTGTCCACTGCTTCAGCTAACACATTCCTCTGACGATTGGTCGTGTAGACGGATTGAACACGCACAAAAATGAAGTACATTTTGGTCCACTGGTTCCTTGTAAAGATGATCATGGCTTTCACAGAAGCTTTCACCCGCCATTCTTCTTTTGTGTTACTCCTTTGGGATACGTTCCGTATCAGTAGAACCGTGGACTTTGAACAAGGCCGTAGATATGTGCATGCATAAATACAGAAAAAGCAGTTATATTTCTGCTGAAATAGAGTCGGTCCATTCATTCATACAATTGAGGATGATATATCCATTCGAGATAATGGTCATATTCATCCCTACAAAACATGAGAAAGAGATAATGCTCGATTACTTACACCAACAAACTCTAGTAATATGCAGTGGCACATTTATACGTATTACGTATGTTTATAATATATTTGGGCATATTTCCGAACAATGAGTTTAGAGATGAAGGCTGAAGTTGTAACAGGGAAAGAGAAAACAAAATCAGTGGAAGAGAAACTAATGGATAAACAAAGGCAACTGCAGCAGTTAAGTTTTTGTTTGCTCGTTTTGTCAATCCAATTTTCTATGTGATTGTAAAGTACATACACATATGTAGGTTCGCGTATTTAACTTTGCTTTTGTGTGTTCTGTATAATCTTTAAGTTAGGATATTTGGAGAATGCATGATGATCATTCAATGAAAGCTAATCGGTTTTATCTAAATTTATTGGATCGGAGTAGGACTTGAAAAGAAAGTCAGTTTTAGATTGCTATTGGCAAAGTGAAGAAGCATTATGTTTCAGGAGAGATAGAGATTCGCTAATGTGCATATGTAAACAACTTTTGTACTAATTTCATGCTTTAAGTTTTATTAAAAATCGAACAATTTGAGGTATTCTACATTTGTCATTAAATGTTGTACATTTTACTGCAAAATCAGTTCACTTGTTGTAAGTTGTAACTTATTTTACTTGAGACATATACTAGTCGTTTGGCCTTGGTGTGGGATTGGTCCTTATTTTCTCACACAATTTGTGCATGTTATTTTTTGTCATGTATGATAGTATTGTGAGAATACTATTGTTGGCATTCCAATTTGTTTATCTGTTTATTTGAATGTAATTCTAATTAGTTATAAAAGTTC
>JAQIWN010000685.1:0-28430 GCA_034699025.1 Entomobrya cf. arborea Gr-Col-00668 | reverse complement strand
TAAATGTTGAAGCTTGAAACATGGAATGATAATGATACAATGGAATATTATGCAATGATAAGGACAGGACAAGGTAGTAAGGTACAAACTACAAACGAGGTACATTAGTCATTATATTATAATCATCCTTTCTTTTTTCTTAACGCAATATCCGTACTACAGGGATTTGAGAACTCACTCATTTAAAAAAATACATGTACAACTTGTACAAGGCTTAGCTCAATTCAAATACTTAATTTGATATTGATATGCAATGCAAGGGTGCAAATTGTGTAAGTAAACCGTAAAAGTCTTTATTGTGGCGTAGAAAGATTTAAATCTCTGGAAAACATTATTAGGCAGATATTGTATCAGTTAACTAATTAATTTGATATAAAAGAGTAAATATATTATACAGTTAGGTACTCACGGTACATAGATAAGATAACATATATGATTTTAATTTGCATTTACTTCAGAGAAATTGTTGACAAAACGACAATCGCACAAAAATATTTTTTTTTTACTCATTCAAGTTTGTCTTGTCCTCAAAATAAAAAGACAGCCTTAATTTAATGTTTTACGGTAAATCCAATCCAATGTATGCCTCCTCAAGTTAATAATGATACAAACCACACGGCAAGTTTGTTATGATGTTGTGAAAAAAAAAAATATATTATTAAGTTAAACTGTTTACTTGTATTTTTGTATCCTATCGTATCCTATTACATACATTCCTTCATACACATCAATTTTACTTTACTCTACATCTACTAAAACTACAACTTTTGATGTAAATGTAACCTACCTACCTAGTTAGACCGAATATGTGCATTTGAAGAAAATATAGTGCTTTTTAATGTGTTTTACCTCATGGCATGGATTATGGAATGGATAATGTATGTATGAAATGAAGGATACATGTATTTCCCTTGTAGTCTTCTTCTGGTTTGTTCTCTGTGTAATTGTGTAATAGAAATGAAAGTAATGCATGTGAGATGTGAAAACAGACACTGCACTACTGACTGAGACAAGAAGAGAGTTAGTATGAGTACGAGAATGAGAGAGTCTCCTCATTCATTTGTTTCAAAAAAGTAAAAGTGTACTACTGACTACATCCACTAGGCTACTGCGAAGATAGTACACATCAGTACCATTACATTGCTTAAAGGAAGGAATTTATGAGGAAAGTATAAGAAATTGTGTGGATTGAATTGAATTGAGTTGTGTGAGAGATGAGATGTATGTAGGATGAAAAAAAAGACGACGAAGGAGACATATCTGAGGCATGTGGTGTGTAAGTAAAGTAAGGTATGAGGATATTTATTGTGAATGTGGATCCCAAATCCTAAGTCGTACTTTACTTTGGTACATTTTTTTTACCAGAGTTGTGTCTCTTATATGCATTTGTTTTTACTCAAGAAACTATACTATTTTCATAAAGATTCGTGATAAGTCTGGCAAGTTTGCGTAATGCATTTGTATTGCAAATGTAGTAATTTTCGCTCATGAATTGAATACAACAATACCACAGGTTAAAAGGTAATAATATTAATCATTGAAATGGTTAGCATATTTTTATAACCGGAAATTGGGTAATGTTTTAATGCATATTCTCATTTGGTTTTGAACGTTCTTCTGTATCTCGATCGCGATACTTGTTTGCAGGTTTTGTGGAAATTCTGTGTGTATGGAAGAGTAATACTTTTTTAGTACAAAACACGGTAGTCTTGTAGTATTTTTTTAATGCACAATGAAGGATGTGGATTTTGTGGATGCGTGCTATTGTATATTTGTAGTGATGAGCACTGAATACTGAATTGGTGATGATCATCATGATGATATCCACTAGCCACTAATATTTGTGTGTGCAGTGTACACACACAGATGTATTATCCTCCTCTTCTTTTACATCTTCAGCCTCCCTTCTTGTTATGATGATGATCCTGGTCTTATTAGCGACAATAGTTAAAAGTAGTTAGTGCCAGTGCAATACGCTGCTCTACTACAAAAAATACTACTGCACTTGTTTGTACACTTATTTTTTTGAATTGGGTTTTTTCTTCAACTTTTTTTTTATCGGTGATTCGGTGAAGAATAGTGAAGTGTTGGCCATATTACCACCATTCGTTAGTATGTCTACTAACCAGATTATAAATCAAATCAGTGTAAAAAAATATATGTGTATAACTGCTATATTGGAAGAAGCAGCTAATAAGTAGTATTATTAGAGAAAAGAAGTTTAGGAGATTTAAATATTATAAGAGAGAGAGAGAAAAGTATTTATTTACGATTAGTGTTTTTTGGTGTGTTGTGATTTATATTGAAAGGAGTGTTAACCCTTTTCCTGTTTTATAATGACTCAGCAAAGTACTGCTGAGTGAGTACTGACTATATTTGTGTAACAGGAAAGGAAGGGGGTAGGGATCTCAAAAATATTAACAAATTTTAATCAGCATTCCCTAAAGCCATTGGGCATTAAAAAGGCTGGTGAAAGTTTTGTAAGGACAAGTATTCTCGGGGATTTTACCCCCCACCCCCTCCAAAATAAGTTGTTTAAGTTTATTTTGTTGGTCAAAGTTCCCCTCTGCAGTTTAGACTTCCGGGGTACTGGTTTTGGTGCATAGCAATTATCGGTTGCCTGGACAATCAATGTAATTAAAAAGTTGCTAAAATTAAGGATAAAATAGTTTTCATTTTTGTGGCATGTGTTTATTTACATTTTTCATGAACTAAGATTTGATTTGTGATTTTGTGTGATTGTAATCAAGTAAATAATAGTTAAATTGTTTATGATTTTTGGACAGAAATTTAGTCCCCATTACTAACTGGAGAACATCAAGTTAAATGATATCAACTTGAATGGATTCCGGGTACTGATACTAGTGTATGCCATACTTATGGATACGATACCGTTCGTCATTTAGCCTCAACTTAGGGTAAGCTGTGATTAATTTTTTACAACTTTTTTTTGTTGAAATTAGTAATTTTCTTTGGAAACATTTTGGTTATATTGTTAAATTCTTGTCGCCCTCTTTGTTAATGTCAGTTGTTTTAATTCATTAATGTGTGTGTATTTTCACAACAGGGTCAAAGGAATACATCATAATTTTCAACGATACAATCTGCAAGTGACCTAAGGGTCACTTATACAACATGTCGGATTTGCGGGGTGGAAGAGAAGACAATTCAGCTTCTCGAAAGAGAGGTGTTTCGGCCTCACCAGGGACAGACCAAAGCACTGATGTTGCAAAGGTGAAACAAGACGCTTATACGCCGAAAAAATTCGATGGGTTTGGTGGCGCTCTAGGTTCCACCAACGTGAATGAGGTAATGCACACAATAATTGATTACTTTCTTAAATCGCAGTAAGATATGTTTTTCGAAGTAAAAAATAAAAACTACGCATATATTTTCAGATAAAGTATGGCTCGTTCACGGATGAACCTATCGTTGGAAGCGCTCCATACATACCTTCGCTTTCAGATTTAAATGACAATTCAGAGGTAATTTAGTGATTAAGCTATATTATGATTTTAAAATGTCATTGAAATCAAATTTTACAGTTTCGCATTTCTTTTTAATTTTAGCTCCAAGAACTCAGCTTCTTCAACCTTCAAGGTGTATGTCAAGCTGAGAGGGAAATTCTTCTTGGTATCATACAGAATAGCCAATGGTATTCCGACTCACTTTTCTGTTTCATGAGAAGATCCCCCAGTCCAAGTGCGGTTGAAGTAGACCCTTCAGAACGGTGCCTTAATGAATCTAGTGAAGGTGATGGAATCCCTGAAGTAAGTGGGGACCCGGACAATGTCCCGGGGAACATTCCCGACGATAACCCTCATCTCCAAAACGGACCCATTGTTGAAATACCCCAACCGCATTGTAAGCTATTGTATATATTTATTCCTGTCTCTCTTGTACACACATTAAATATTTCAGCTAATTTTGTAAACTATTTAATTGAAGTACCTCCAGTTGACGAAGGAAGTATATCTGGTGTAATAAGCCCCGGTGCTCCTCCTGCTAACATGAGGACGTACTACTCACATCAGCCTCAAATGGCTGTCTCTTCAACAGGTCCTGGTGCAATGCCACCGTCAAGTGTACCGCAGATTTCAGCCTCAAGTGGCCAGATGGTCATGTACCCCCATCAACAAATGCAGCAGTTGATGCAGCACGGTCCAGGCGGATATCCCATGCAAGTTGGATATCCTCCCCTTCATTACGGATATCCACAACATGGAGGCCAGCCCCATGTGACTTATGTTACTCCTTCCGGAGAGCCGATAAGCCCCGAGTCGGTTCACATGACTGGGCCTCCCCCAGGCCACCAGAAAGGACATCATGATGGTCATCATGGCATGTCTCACACTTCCACCTCTGGTCCTGGAAGCGGTTATCCGAAAGGAAGAAACCATCGAAGGGACAATGTCAAACAACAGCAACAACAACAACAGCAGCAGCAGCAACAGCCTTACTATTACCCCAGGTATTTTGAAGGAGTTATTTTTACTTACTGTCAACTTCGCGGATGTGCTTGTCATTCTGTAATTTCAATTAAATCTTTATTTTCTAGTTATGGATATGCTCCCGGGATGCAGTATCATAATCACCAACAGCTAGCGCAAAACGTTACAGGATCTCCCATTATCATGCAAGCTCCCGGAAATATGTACCCTTATCACCAACCCCCTCATCTATCTATGTACGCCCAGAATACGACAGGTGAAATGGACCATCACCAATCCAATGTTGGAATGCCTCAGCCAATGGGTCACATGCCCGGAGGCGAAATCCCCCAATATGCTCAACAACATCATCATGTTCCTGCACCTCAAATGTACCACCATAGCCCCACGCACTCAACCACAAGTAGTCGCAGTAGTGGTGGTGGTGGTGGGTATACCCAAAGGCAATCATCCACTTCATCAGCCGTCCCAGTTGAGCCTCCTCTTAACGCCACTGCCGCAGTAGCAATGGAGGGACCCCCTTCCTCAGATGTAGATAATTTAGGTAAATCAACAGCAGCAGGTGACGCAGATATTAGTCAGTCTGCCAGAAATCCTGCTGTAGTGAAAGGTGATAGTACTGAAAGAGCAGCTGCCAGGGTGAACTCTGAAAGTAATGTTCAGAAGAAGTCAATAGTCACCGCCGTCGCCGAATCAATAGTAATTTCCCCAGAAGCCCCTGAGTTGGGTTCTTCTTCTGGTGTGATTGAACCCAAAGGACCTAAAACTGTAGTTAATAATTTAGACTCGCTCAGTGAACCATGCCGTGATACCGAAGTAGTAGATAGGATAGAACCGTCGTTGTCGTCGGGTTCGACGATAGCTGAAAAGGTTACTCACATCAAAGGTGCAAGTGGTGGTGTTGTTGGTGTAGTTGATAGTCAAACCAAAGGTACATTATCAGAAAATCAAGAACAAATAGTTAATTATAGTAGTGTTGCATCGCCTTCCGTTAATGGTGAACTTGTAAAAGATATTATTTCTACTAATAAAGCAGGGAAGAATGCCCCTCGTGATAAATTAAGTGCCGACACCTTCTCCTCAGCGGTTGCCGATACAAATGCTAAAAAGGACATTATATCAAAATCAAGTGAATCGAAAGTTAAGCCTCCTCCCGCGTCTAGTAATACAAATATTAATAGTAATACGCGCAGTGTGAGTGTTGTCTCAAATACATCATCATCGAAGGATCTTTCCTCCACAGCGACGGCAGACAAGAAAATAGAATCTGAAAACGGAAGTGGAGATTTTCCTCAGCTCTCTTCAAATAGTTCTTCTAATAATACATCAATACCTAGTTTACCAAGTTCCTCAAATAGCGGTGGTGGTGGTGGGGCTGGTGGCACTGGTAACAGTGCTAACACCACCACTGCACCTCCTGCAGCTAAAGGTCGCTCATGGGCAAGCATAGCTTCTGCTAAATCTCAGTTCGCCTCCGCCAGTCCCGATGGTGCTAACCAAAATTCTAAAGTTATGATGCCTGGTGCCTCCTTACATGGAATAGATGGTGGCAGTGGAGACGGTAGCAGACTCATGGGTGGTATTGAACAATATTCTTCTAATTACGTGCCAACCAGCAACCAAACTGAAAAAGGGAAATATCAACATCTCGACTCTCTCACAGATGCGACAGTCATTAGTGATGAGAATGATCCTGTCGCTTTGGCGTTGGGAGACTTCCTAAGAAATTACACTCTTGACCATCATTCTATAGCTCTTACACCCAGAGGCTTGTGTAATCACGGAAATTACTGTTACATCAATGCAACGTTACAGGTAAATATATTAAATATAGTTCTTTTTGAAAAAATGAAATGTGAAATTTAAGTTATCTCTTGGTTTTTCATTGTTTAGTCGTTGCTTGCGTGCCCACCATTTGTTAATCTGTTCCGATCAATGGGCGAAATTCTTAATAAGAGACCATGTCGCGCCACTCCAATTATCCAGAATGTGTAAGAGAATAGCTTGTTGAAATTTCTTAATATTTTCTCGTGAACATGTAAAGTTACTTTGGTGCTTATTTCATTTCATAGCTTTGACTTAGTCAACGAATTTGAGCCCCTTCTCAGAGGCAATGCAAGCAAAAAAGAACGAATGAAGGATGTCTTCATTGTCGGAGCAAACTTGGAGCCACTTGGGATCCGAAAATGTCTGGGGCTTTTGGACGGAAGTACCTTTAAAGTGGAAGGCCGTCAAGAGGACGCGGAAGAGTTCCTCTCTCATTTACTCAACGGCCTTCACGATGAAATGCTCAAGGTAATTAAATTAGTACATTTTCCATGGTTACTTGGATAGTACTAGTATTTAACGTGTACTTTTTTTCATCATTTTAAACAGGTAATGAAGTGGGCTGAACAGAGAAAGGAACGGAGTAGCGGGAAACCCGCAGCTATGCCAGTTCCTGAAATACCAGGTGCTACAAACGGTGATGGTCTTGAAATTAGTGGTGATGAAGATGACGATCAGTGGCAAGTCATGAGGGGCAAAAATAAGAGCTTTGTGACTAGAAAAACTGCCATTAGCAAGACTCCTATTTCAGAGGCATTCCTGGGACAAATGTGCTATTTGTACAAGGAAAGCTCAACTGGAAGCAACAAATCTGCCACATTGCAGCCATTTTATACTCTTCAGCTGGACATTCAGGTACATAGATAGTCCATAATTCAAAATAAATTGCATAAGTCCGCTTTTTAAATATTTAAAAACTCATTTGTATTGTAGAATGACAATATTCGATCCGTGAAAGATGCTCTTGAGGCAATATCTGCTCGAGAGGAAGTATCTGGTGTCATGCTAAATGGATCAGAAATAGAAGCCTGGCGACAGCTAAGCTTAGAAGAGCTTCCAGTTGTCCTTATCCTCCACTTGAAACGTTTTGTTTACGAGAAGAACGGAAACAAAATTCGTAAAATTGATAAGAAACTCGACTTCGGCATTGATCTGGAAATCGGAAAAGGTGAAAATACTAACTTGAAGAAAATACTGAACCTTATTATGTCTTTGATGTGTGCATATTTCATTCGTATAATTTTGTTACCATTGTAGAAATGCTTTCACCGCAATTCAGCAAAAACAAATTCAGCGTATTGCAGCGTCGTTACAAGCTGTTTGGAGGTAAGTACTTTGCCTTTCAGTATTCATTAAATTGTTTTACTTTTTTCGCCAGCACTTTATTTTTCTTCTCTGTTTGTATTTAAGTTGTGTATCATGATGGCGACGAGGCTCACAAAGGGCACTACATCGCCGACTGTTTTCATGCTTCCGGTGGATCCATGTGGGGCCAATGCGGTTGGCTGCGTTTTGATGATACTGCAGTGAAACAAATTCCTGAAAGCCAGATGTTAAATCCTCAACCGCCACGTGTTCCTTATCTTCTTTACTACCGACGTGGAGATACCTTGCTAAGTCATCACGTCACCCAACAGCAGCAACATAAAAAAGATCGCCCTTAGTCCTAACATCTTACAAATTAGAGTATGTAATATAGTAGTTGTAATTTTATAAATATCATAATATACATATATTATATTTATGGATATTAAGTTTAAACGTATGAGCATGCATTTTTATAAAATTACATACAAATATATTCTCGGCATAGTCTCGTTAAAAAATATTATGATAGATTTATGTCGTGTAATATTTGGACAATCCTTACAACATCCTATCGATAGCATCATGGGTACGTACGATTATGCATAAAAATTTAAGGAACAAAACTAGTACATTTATAATCTAAAATCATTTGTTATAAAAAAATATTACAGAAGAGATGAAAAAAATACTTTAAAACATATGAAACGTTTTCACAATGAATAATATATTGTAGTTGACCTGCAAGTTTTTTACACTCGACTCGACAGACAGAAAAGGAGCAGCAACGTTGTATTGTAGAATCATTTAAAAAATCTATAAAAAAAATTGTGGAACGCTAGTGTACTCAGAAAAATACATTGTTTTGTTTACATTGTTGAAAAGCAGAACTGATATTATAATGAAAAGAAATCAAAAGATATAGAAAATAGTAAAAAGTAGATAAATGTATAAAGTATTTACATAATATATATACTTTGTTAAATTTTTGACAGCGATTTATAGTAATGAGTGAAGATTAAAAAGAATGCGATGCGACGAAGTAATCAAATAATTCGACGTGTTTTACCAGTACATACTTCGCGTTTTGTAAAGTACTTGTTATATGTAAAAGTATAAATTACTGATTATATTACTGTAACAACACTGTTTTATTTTTTAAAAGGATATTTATCGATTTATCTAGTACATTGTAACTAAAAAAACAAAAGCTTTAGTCCTTAGTTTGTGAAAATAAGTGTAACATTTTTTCTTGTCCTTTAGAAAGTTTACTTTGTTTGTAAGTTTAAGTAGTCTAACTAATAGTCAGTTCAGTTTATATAGTTTATGCTTGCCATGACATGTTTCATTTTATCAGAATCGGGGCCTTTTTTGGATTTATATGAAATTTTACTCCGTGTGTCCCTGCCCTGCAGTGCAAAATAAGTGGCATGACTTGCATGAGTGAACCCAGAATTGTATTGAATGTCATTTATGTTTACTTAAGATTACTAGTTGAATGATTATGTCCACAAAAATGAGGGTTGTAAAACTGGGTTCGTTTTGTTTTTACTTTTTATGTTAAATATATATCCTAATCTGATATTTGTTAATACATCCAGATAAAACCTTATTATTTAGTTTTAACTAATTAAAATATGTCATTTGTCTGGATAGTTGTCTGTTATCATTAAAAACCTAAGAATTATACGTTAAATAACAACTATGTAACAATGACGTGCTGGCGTTTTACTTCCAATTTATATAGTTTATAATTAATACTATAAATTTTAAGACGTTTATATAAAAATCAATTTAGAAACTACTTTTTTAAATAAACAAATTGAAGGATTATATAATTGATGTTATATACTTAATATTGAATATATACTGCTTGCTATGCAAGATGCGACGGAAGATCTATTTAAAAAAATCTATAAATTGGATCTCTGCTTTGATTGCAATTTGCATTGCCCAGGAAATAATATGTACGACGCGATGGTAAAAAGAAAACTAGCGCTAATATATATTAATGTTACGTTTATATACTGAAGAAAAATCTAAAATATGATTAAAAACTAAAACTATAAAATACTGTCAAAAGTACCCAATCAACAATAAGTAATTTTTAAGTTATAATTATGAAAGAAAAAAAATGTAGTTAAGTTTGTTACACATTCTACTAGATAGATTTACGTAAATATTATATCGCGTGATTTTTGAACTTGGACTGAGTATAAAAGTAGAAGGGTTTAAAATGTACATTTAATCTGCTGGAGTTTATGTCGACACACTATGTTGTTTGAGAGGAGAAAAGGTTGAATGAATTATAATTATCATTAATTACGGTTCTTATTATTATGGTTAGCTTCTTTAATAAAACAACACGAAGTAAATCGTACGATATATGGTATGGTAAATGAAAGAGGATTGTAAAAAACCGAAGAAAAAAAAATCAATTACTATTATAATTATGCTTTTTTGTTGTAGCTCAAGCTCTTGTAAAACTTTTCATATTATACATTACATGCATTATAACTGATAGACTGTGGTTATTAATATTTTAAAGAGAAAAGAGGAGAAAGTTATGTAATTCGGCAATTTATAGGTTTCACATTCACCACAATTTTTTTTGTTTTGAGTTAATTATTACACAGCAGCAACAGGGGAGAAAAATATATTTATAAAAAAATATTTTGACAACTGCAGTCTTTAGAGTCATCAGGATGTATAAAAGTAGTCACGTTTCAAGATATCTAATTTTTTTCGTAAAAAGATAAATAATTATCATTTATGCTGATTATATAGGCAGATAAAAATAAAAATATCAAAATGATTAAATGACGCCAAAATTACTTCTCTGTTTTTTGTGTACTGATTTGGTTTACTATTTATTTGCATATATTATACTCTTAAAAAATATTTAAGTGTAAACAGACGGAGATCGGAGAACGAGGATAATTAAAGCGCATAATTCCTAATTAAGATCATAATTATCATGGAGTTTTAGTGGTGGCTTTGTGGGCGCTGGCAACGATAGGTTTTGGCCTTTCTCTAAACAATAGTTTTCGTCTAACAACTGCTTTCACCAGAAATTCCGTTTTGGACTGCTTTCCTTGTTCGTGATGATGTACTTTCTCTAGTACTGCAAGAGGTTTCTCCAATTTTTCTACTTTCCCTACGAGAATGTGATGTCCTATTATAAAAGTTGGGACACCCTGAAGAAACAGAGAAAGAACGAAGCTCTGTAATTGTAATCAAACTGAAGAATGGAACCAACAATTAATCAAACAATTATGATAAACTACATTAGTCACTAACATCTTTGTTATAGATTAAATCCCCTACAAATTGTCCAGCCAAGCTACCAGCTTCTTTACTATCCAAATCACCTTGGAGCTCTATCATCCCCCATTCTTCCACACCGTCTTCATTTCTGAAACCATAAAAAGTTTAAACGATTATAGTTCAACAGGTTAGTTTGGAATGCAAGACAATACTCTTTCCTTTAAATAAAAATAATATTAGTAACTCACAGAAACGTTTTGACAAAGACTTGCATCTTTCCTATTTAATTGACTTCCTTTCCAGAGTTCACTTAACTTTTCATTCCTACTTGCAAGAAGTTCTAAAACAGATTAATCTTGATTGCTCACAAATGTCACAATTAATCAACCCACATGACTTTGTTTACAATTGACAAAGTTGACGAATATTTTTGGGGGCTCCTTCACTTGACTTCTAATTCCCAATCCCAAACACAAACAAAGTATATAAATCTTGTTCACATATTTTCCCTCCATTTACAATTTAAGCAGCTGAACACAAGAGCTCACATGAGAACATGTCTTCATCGAACCGCTGTAATATAATTTGGACCCAAGCCGGCAGCACACCATCCTCATTTCAATGCAATGTCAATTTAATCAATGAAAAATTAACGACACCTTTCATTACAATTATAGCTCGTTCGAATGCATTTAATCATAATTTTATAATTTAATGATAATGTTCGGCATATTGGAATTTATTAAACTGGGTAGCATCTTTAATTACAGTAGTTAAACTTGTTAAATATTTGAAATTTCAAAATGACTGCCGTCAAAATCTGTCCATCGCATGTGAATATATTCATTATTGTACAGTCATAGAAAAGAAAATATGGGAAGGAGATATAAAATGAACTAAATTTCCCATTCACCCAACAAATCCGTCAATTCGCAAGAACAAGTTTACTTGGTCTACTTGCGTTTAGCATTGCAAATCTGTCTAAAGTAAAAACTAATTTACCAGCATATGTCAAAGCATTTTAATTGTATAACCGGTATTACGAGAGCGAAAGATTTACAATTAGCATTGCGGATATATTCCAGTTAATTTACAGCTATCAATTGCATTGCAGCTACACTTATCGTGAAATTCTTGATAACCCTACCTTCAACCTCAGTGATTCTTTTCGGTGACAGGAAGTCGGAAATTTTAAAGTGAGTTGAAAAATTAATGTGGCTTCAAAGTAATCAGTTGATTTCAAGTGTAGTTATCCTTAGTTCTTAATTAGTTGGGATTAAATAAAAATTAATTTTAATTACAGTTGAGAAGTTTTTGGAGCATCAGTCTTTAAAAATCAAAGATGGCTTTACGTAGAAGGAATGAGTTCAACTGTCCGTACGACTATGTACAAATGGACGGATTAGTGAGTTAAAAATTCTAAAAAAAAAGAAAATTGGGGAAATAGTGTAGTTGGCGAAATTGATGTGTAATTTATAATTTTTAATGAATTTATAGGTCGTGATGAAAATTATTAAGCATTGCTATGAGGAACGAGCTAATATTGACACCCCCAGGGGAGGTCTTCTTGGATTAGTTATTGATAACCGCTTGGAACTTACAAACACGTTTCCCTTTCCATTCACTAAAGCTGGGGAGGAGTCTGTCGATGAAGGTACCTCTTTTTATATTAAGCAAATTAGAAATCTAAACTCCTATAAACTTGGAGGCAAGTATTTTAAATGTGCATTATATTTTTGTTTTTCAGAGTACACGTCGGCAATGATGATGCACATGAAGAAAATCAATCAAGATTATCTTCATGTTGGTTGGTATCAGGCTTGCGAATTAGGATCTTTCGTGACTACCGAATTTGTTCTTGCTCAGCAAGGTTATCAGGATTCTATTGAGGAGTCTATTGTGGTTATTTATGGTGAGCAAACTAATTATTTTAATATCCATACTTCGTATTAGTTTTTTTACTGAACGTTCACTTCGACTTTCAATTTTTCCTGTTAGATCCACAAAAGACCGAGAAAGGATTCTTGACCATCAAGGCCTATCGTTTGACTCCACAAGCGTTGAAGTTATTGGCGGAGAATGAAAACATCATTACTCCTGAACTTGTGAAATCTCTTCATTTGAGCTATGAACGTTTGTTCCATGAAGTCCCTGTGGTCATCAAGAATTCGCCTTTGGCTAATGCTCTCTGCTGTACCATGGTGGAAATGAAACCTGACAAGGCAACTCAATATTTGGATTTGGGAACTGCGTAAGTTTTTTAACTTGTTTAAATTGTTTATAACATTTATAGAATTCATTCAAATCTATAATTTTAATTGTCGCTGTTTCAGATCGGTCATGGAACGCCACATGCAGTCATTGTTGGAGAAGGTCGATGAGTTGCATCAAGAGGCATACAAAATGAACAAATGGCAAATGCAGGTGTCCAAGCAACAGCAAGAGAAGGCGAAGTACATTCATCAAAGGGTAAGTTTAATTTTGCCTTGCAAAATAAATCTATGATGAAGATTAACTAATTCAGCTAATAATCTTTGAATTTTGCTTAATTTTAGAATTTGGAGAATGCCACAAGACAAGCCAAGGGCGACCCTGCACTTCCTGAGGAAGATTTGGCGAAAATATTCAGACCCATTCCCCCACCATCCAGACTTCCTCCCATGCTGGCTTCCGGCCAAATTGAAATGTCATGTCAACAGGTCAACTCGTTTTGCTCTCAAGCACTTGCCAAGCTATTCATTAGTGAATCACTCCAAGAGAGCAAAACTGATCAGTAAAGATTATGAAACTGGATTTGTATTAAGAATTAAGTGTTGAACTGTACGAGTTTTTGAAGTGTGTCATTGTGTATAGTACAGCGCAGCGTTTAAATTTCATCACTAGTGTATAATTTTGACTATAGCTTATGTTAGAAAGATTGTCTATATTTATTGGTTGACAACGTGAATTTCAATAAGTGTGCGTTTAGCAGTCGTCAAAAACTCTGTTCCGATTTTGATTTCCATCTCTACTTTCTACGCACCGTCAAACATCTCTAAACAGTTCCGTAAAAAAATTGCGTTACTTAATCCCAATGCAAGCATCAAGTTAAATATTTGTGTTGTATTACATGCGTAATTTCTGTAAAAAAAAAGTATGTTATTTTCAAGATGGGTTATTTGTATGGAAAATTTTACAATAAAAAATACTTTATATCTTCATCTTGTTTAGTACATTTTTGTTATTGACTACGCAATTAAGTTGAAGCATTTATATTCATTCGATGCAGAATCATCTTTATGAATTATATGTATAGCGAAAGAAAAAGTTTAGTCATTTTTATAATGATTCCTTTTCGAGTCCAGTTTTTTCAGTGTGTCCGGTACTGATACTAATTTTCAAAATATTTTTCATGAATTTCATAAAATTCAGTACCTTCATTTTCATCAGAGCTTGCTATAAAACTTGTCAGTCGTCACGTCACCAACAACTTGCATACTGGTTTGGTTGATGCAACTGCAACTAGCACAAGCATAGCGCACTCCACGCACACAAAAGAGACCTCAGCTGCTCGACACATTTGGAAATGTTTTGTTTTGCACAACAGCGTGACACTTGACTGCTGCATAGAAATCAGCGGAAGTCTTAATGAAAGTGAGAAAAAAGTTAATTGGATTGATTTGGTAAAGTGACATTATTACTGACGCAGCTGACCTATTATGTTGGACGTTGAACCTGTGATACCTTTGCAAATGTTATTGGTTTGGCGACCTTAGAGATAAAGAAGAAAGAAAATAGGTAGACCTGCAAGTTGACAAGACTTGTGGTTGACCAATTGTCTGTTTGAAACAGTGCAGTGTTAAGTAATGAATGTGCTAGTTTGACATTTAAGTGATTGTTCAGCCAGCTGTAGTTCTCACTTATCAAAATATTCAAAGAGTTTTAACTGAGGGATAGTAATTTTTCAGTTCATGAGTTAAAGTCGCTGAGTTCTGTTAATTGTTTAATTCAACAATATGCATATCGCCGTGGTTGGTTGTGGTCATGGAGAAATCGATAAGATTTACGATGTCATCGCCAAAATTGAGGAAAGGCAAGGGATCAAGGTTGGAGTGGTGTTGGCTTGTGGGGATTTCCAGTCAGTGCGCAACATGACTGACCTCAGGTGCATGGCGTGTCCTATCAAGTACCAGCATATGCATGACTTCCACAGGTAAATTAAATTTGATTCATTAAAAGTCATGTAAAAGTAATCTTAAGTTTACCTCTTCTAACTAACTTGACTAGAAATATCCTTTCAAATTCATTTACCCTTGCATCTCTTACATTCCCTTAATTAAATTGCATTAACAACGTTTTAACAGCTCAAAAAAATTATAAATTACATAGTAATCACTTTATCTATCGTATACTAACTTGATTATCGCTTAAATTAATGAAAAAATAGTGCAAAAAGTATTTAGCAGAGGATAGTTTCGATCTATCGACCTCTGGGTTATGGGCCCAGCACGCTTCCACTGCGCCACTCTGCTGTACATGTTGAGGGTGCTCATTTTACAAGCATTTCACATTCAATCTTGTAGTAAAGCTGTACTTGAAACTGAAAGAGAAAAAGATCGTAGACGCAAGGAAAGGAAGGGGAATTGCTTATGGCTTTTTATTTTGGCAGCTAGTTTCTCTCCGGCAAGCACATTTGGATTTTAAATGAAAAAAAAATTGAAGTGTGGTGAAATGTGGATGTGGAATCCGGGTATTTTCGTTCATGATACTGGTAGGCTGTTTTTCTTAGGACGGAGACGGAACTGACGAAAGAGAAGGAATTTATTTTCACGTTGATCATCATATTATATTATCATGATGTTCCTTGGCTTGTTTTGAAAGTGCAACAAATTTTCTTTAACTTTCATTCTTTGGCTATTATGAATTTTTATTTAGGCTTATCATAAAATGATATTGATAAGATACGTTAATATTATGTAAAGAGATATTTAGAGTTTTTTTTCTATTATATCACTTTGCCCCAATTGACAAGGCAAACTTGTGAAAATGAACATTTCACAAGTTTGCACGATTGTTTGCTTCTTTAAAATGAAATTAATTTTGATATGCAGTTAAGAAATATTTGTTTTCAACTGCATTTTATGGTTCTTTGTAATGTTTGTAAATTGATAGGTATTATTCCGGAGAGAAGAAGGCTCCCATTCTCACCCTATTCATTGGAGGAAACCACGAAGCATCCAACTTTCTTCAGGAGCTTCCGTATGGTGGTTGGGTTGCCCCAAATATTTTTTATATGGGTTATGTTGGAGTCTACAGGGTCGGTCCGTTGAGGATAGCTGGTGTATCTGGAATATACAAGGTAAATAACTGAACTTAATACTCAAACTCTCAAATAAAGCTAACGAATGCCTAAGCAATTTGTTTTGGAAAATAATGAATATATCATAATTGCTTCAATAAATGGTTAAATCACAAAGAAAGAAGTGTTTGAACTCTAGTATTAAACTGCAAATATTCACAGGGCCATGATTATCTGAAGGGACGCCACGAACATCCTCCATATTCCCAAAGCACAATAAGAAGTATTTATCATTACAGAAATTTGGACATATTTCGCTTAAAGCAGGTATGCAACATGCAACATTTTAGAAAAATATCGAAAGTATGCAACCACTAAGTAAGTAATTAATTCTGTTTGTTTTAAATTTTTGCATTATATCAGTTGAAGCAACCACTGGATATAATTTTATCACATGACTGGCCCAAGGGAATTGAGCAGTACGGGGATCTCGATCGCCTTCTTCGTCAGAAGCCATTCTTCCGGTAAGATATTCAGATTTTGAATAGCAACTAAATCATATCTCTGTTTACCATTAGCCAACAATTAGCATTTGCTTTTTACGCAATAAAAAGTACTTAGTTGAGCTATGTACAGCTCAAAATAACTTTTTGTTTTGCACAATTTGTATTCTCATAAGGCTCTTCATTATAAATTATTACATATTTTTGTGTGATTTGTTTGTGGCTCATTTTCATACATTTTGTCATGTTTAATTACATCCTGAATATTTGTGATTGCGTGTGTGTGTGTGGCAATGTAGAATGTACTTGTTTTAGGTAAATATTATAAAACTTTATTTTTGATGTAATATTTTCATTTTGAACAGTGAGGAAATCGAGAGAAACGAGCTGGGTAGTCGCCCATTGCTAGAGGTTTTAGAAGCTCTTCAACCGTCATACTGGTTTTCCGCTCATTTGCATGTGAAATTCGCCGCTTACGTCTCTCATTCAGTAGGTTTAACGGTAAGCTAGTTTGTAGTTATGTGTACACATGTGTGTAAAGTAAATAGAAAAGTTGAATTTCATAAATCGCTGGATTTTAAGATTATTCAAATGAATCAAATGTGTTTAACGGACGGTAACGGTTGTTTATTTTTTAGCAGCAGGCTAATGAAAGTGATGTAAACAATGACTCATTGAAAGCAACGGACAATAGTCTTTCCACCAATGAAAGGAGTGGGGAAGCAAGTGGGCAGAGTGGGAAAGGGACGAAGTTTCTGGCTTTGGATAAGGTGTTGCCTAGAAGACAGTTTCTGCAGGTTATTATGCCGAAAATTATGATATGATTATTTCCATCACTGTAGCGAATAATTAAACATGACATGACCATGAATGATTTTTTTCCTTTTTATAATTATGTAGATTATTGAAATACCAAGTGCCTCTGGAGATGAAACGGATGAGATTGGTCTTCAGTATGATCCAGAGTGGCTGGCTGTTTTGAAATCTACAAATGATCTCGTTAGCGTTAAAGACAAGCCATGTTTCATGCCTGGACCTGGTTATCTCCCAAGGTTAGAATTAGAATCTGCATCGGCATCATGTAAAGTAAATTGTTAATAGTCCTTAATTATATTTTTTGTATGGATTGTTTTAGGTTTGATTTCAGTGCGACTGAAGACGAAATCAATGAAATCATGCAAATATTCGATGGAAACCTAAAAGTCGGAGATAATTTTCAGAAAACAGCTCCTATCCACATTCCTGGAGAACAGCCTAGAACGGCTTTAGCCATTGTAAGCTTTTAACAAAATAGAAAAGAACATGTCCATTTTAGTAAATTAAATAAAAAACATAATATGCAGAAGAGCACAGTTTTGATTATGAATGGAAACTGACGTTACATGTTATCGAGCAACCCTGATCTACGTAAAAAAAATGCTGTGTAGGGTTTTCTGATAACTTGTTCTGTAATTTTGTGAAATGTAAAAATAAAATGCATCCTTCGGCGTTTCCATATGCTTATTTACTTATGTATTTCAGGAAAATCCTTTCACAAAAGAGTTTTGTTCAAAGCTAAACATTGTTGATCCGGTCTCATTGCTGGTATCCAATGAAGATATGATGATGAATGCAAGCAACACGTTCGAAGAAGGGGACTACCTAGATGAACATGAGTCACAATTGGACATTACTCTTAATAAAACCTCAGCCACTGACGTAAGCAAAAAGGAAAATAGTCATATTTATACTTTACCAGTTTTTAATTTAAAACCGTAAGCTTGTCATGATGATGAAATATATTGCTGGAAGGGTGAACTGCGAATATTTTTTTGTGATTTCCTTAAAAGTAGTATATTTCTGGGGAAAGGTGTTATTCTTTTTGTTATCACTATCACGTAGGTGTTATTTTTTTATTTGAAGGACTCATTTAGCTACAATCCTGATGAAATTTCTCTTGACTTGGATGACGAGGCTGGGGACAATGAGGATTCAGCCGAGACTGCTAGCCCATCGCGAAACATTAACAGAAGCCGATTAGTACTTCCCCCACCGAAAAACTCTGACGCAGGTGATGATAACGGCACGCTGTCTTCCAAAGCCGCTTCTTTGTCAGTTCAGGAAGGAAGTGGTGGTGGTGTTGGAGGCTTTAAACGAAGCACCCTGAAATTGCCACCTCCGAAAAACCTGGATTTTGGAGACGACGAGGAGGAAAGCGGTAGGGGAGCTGTTAGTGACGGGCACGAGGCTTTGTTTTTTTTAGATAAGGATGGTGAGCCGACCGTTAAGAGGCGTAGGGATGGTTTGCCTGATTAGCATTTATCGATGTCGATGATGGAGGCACGCTAATTTTTATAAGCATACAATTTTATTGCTGTTATCTTGTATTTTTTATGATAAATATATTTGATGTTTGCAACTGAGTTTTTTCCGTATGGGTATTTATGCGTATGTTTGAAATATTAAAGGGATCAAATAAACATTTACTACTTAAAAAGCATTATACTATGCCCATACAGTTTTTATCCTTCTCTGCATACAAGTTTGCGAAAGCTTGGATATTAATATTGAAACTCGGTATTTTACGCATTTAAAAATACATTTAATATCCGAAACAAATGAAAAAAAAAATCGAGGACCTACACCTAATTTTATTTTCTAAAAATAATTTACTTCAAACTTTTTGCATCATGTTCTCCATAACACAGGCATACGTCATGTAGAGATTTGTATGTCCGTCTTCATTTCATCATTTACTCACGTCGTAATCAGCATAGGCATAAAAGCGAAAAGCTAAACATTTCTTCTCTTTTTCGGTTGAAACTTTTATTATGTATAGCAATATTACTGCAAGAAGGAAGATGTCTCAATCTCAATACTAGTCCGTTTTTTACTTTATTAATTTAATATCAAGAATAACCCGTTATGAATCCCTAATCTGTTGAGCTTGAACTACCACTTACGGGCATATTTCGCAAGATTTTCGCAAGTCTTCATTTTACATGAAATTCTTAAAATGAAGATCATTGCAATTCAACTCAACTTTTCCTTTTAAATACGGTTCATTACAGGGTTTCATATTGCTTCTGAATTATGCTTAATAAAACTAATTAAATCATACAAGAATTAAGAGAATCGTACGCTTTTATAAGAGATCAAAATTACTATTCATTTCAAAACTGAAAGTAGCCAAATAAACAGAAATATTCATTAAGAATTCACATGAAATATTTGTCTTCATATAACTGGAAGTGATAATGCTCTATAATGCGGTAACTTCTCTGAAACGGCCTGTTGATTTAGTCAAACAACATCGTTCATTAAATATTCCAGTGTACAAAGTATGCCATGTTTACTTACGTTAGTCTGATCTTAAGTTTAATTACTTGAGATTTCATTAAAACATTTTAGGTTTAAGCAGGTAAGTTTCATACCAAACCAAGGATATCAGAATTTTCAAGTGCAAACAATTACGAGTGTATTAAGACTTAAGAATTTCATAAGGATTGATGCTATTAAAGTACTGTATCACTTTGCCCCAAATCTAATTTGCATCGCATTCCTATCCTATAGCTTTTGTTTCTGTTGTTCTTTTTCAGTCTTTTTATCTAAATTTCTTTGTCATGGGAATTTCGGGCTACTTTTGTGTTCTACAATGCAATAGCTGTAACAATTCCGAATTTATGAAAAATGATTTATGTTCTTCTTTCTATTACGCAATTCGCATCTCACACGTACCCTGAAATGCTTACACGTAAAGTGGACCAACACAAGTTTTTACACTTGGTGAAAGCATAGGACTTAGGACAAATGTACTTTACTCCTTTTTACTCATTGTGTTTATGATCTGATTCATTAATCCTCTGAGATTACTGACCTCCTCTGAAGCTAGATTGTTGGCTTAAACCTCCTAAATGAGAAATCTTGGACGTGGACACCGACACCACAGCATGCATAGCCATTTAAAAGGGCAGATCGATTATGAACACTTTTTATGGACGTAATTCTTTCCGTGAAAATCACTTCTTGCTACTGTATAACCTTTCACTTCATCTCATAATATACTCTGCTCTGGGGAAACAATAGAATTCTAAAAATGACCATATGTACGTGTAGTGTTTGAACTGAGTAAAATGTAGCCACTTACTTTACAATGTAGCCAGTTATCATAGTACATAGCACAAATTATACAATTACTTAGCTAACTAGGAAGCTCAGAACGCAATTAATCATCACAACGAACGCAGATTGTCTTGCTCTATTTGTGACAAACTGTGATTATACAAATACTTCATGTCTCTATTGTGGCGTCAGTGGAGTGGTATCGTCCAAATACCAACACGTCATTAAGCTTTAGCTTTTCCGTCATGATCATACTCACTAAAATGATTTATGTTTTGTGTTCTATTCATCAACAGCACGTTACCTCAATCTGCCCAGGGATGTTTATTCCAAGATCTTATAATATAATCGGAACTAATTCGGAACTTATAATATAAAAGCTTGTTATAATTTCTTTCTTAATTTCTTATGATTTCCACAGTTTCCTACCAACATCGAGATTTAAATGAGAAACTTTCATCACATGAAGGCTTGCGCAAAAAAATTTCTTTGAAACAAGTGATGTAAGTAAAATAAAACAAGGAAAGAAAGCGAGAGCTCGTTTTAAAATTTCACGGTCATTAATCGGTATTTACAAGTTTTGCAAACAAAAACTGATATGTTGTGAAACATGACGATATGTAAGAACTAACATTTCAAATTAGTCTACTTGCCGTAATTGTCGTTACCATGGACACCTATGATCTTTTTAGGACGCATTATATCTTTTTTGAGTTCTGACTAAAGAGACTGATGGATAACAACATGTTTCATTCAGGCAGCAACAACTTCGTTAGAAAAGACGATGTAAATGACAAATTATTATGTGATCGTGTCTTGTCTTTGATTGAATAAATAAGTAATTTCAGTAATCCAGAATAGTTGTAGTTGTTGAGAAAGTGGAATGTAAGATGTGTGTCAGTAGCAAAGTTTGTTTAAAGATAAATTATATAAATATTTTTGTTTGCATTCTCATTTAACTTATAATGATGCACCCGGATGCGACTCATTACTTGAAGCACAAATGAAGAAACTGCTTGTGAAAGAGCTATTTTGGTTTTCTTAGTGTCTTATGAAAATGTCGGATAATGAGGAAGTTTCCCAAGTTTGAGTCTCGGCTCGGCCTGGCAGATACTCCGGTTTACATTTACATAATATGATAAGCAAGCATGTAGATAAAGAAACATTTTTAAATGATCGGTAAGCTAGTTAAGCTACCGATCTTTTCATTGCTTTGGGTTTTGATGAACAGTCAGCTATTGAGAAATCGTATGATGCCATTTCTTGAATTCAATTTAAGCTAGTGGGGCATTATGAGAATTTGCGTGGTCACTTTCTAGTAAATGGTGATGTAATTGTGATGATGATTAATAATTGGTACTTACATATTTGTAAACACGCGCTCTCGCTCTCTTTCAGTTTGTCTGCTATAACTTTTAGCTTTTCAATAAATAACTACAAACTAACGCCAAAATACTAATTTTCAATCATTGTTTGCAATTTTTTTTGCATAAAACAGTTAAACGTTAAATTTCACAATAGTTGAAGTATTTTGTAAGGCGTTAAAGCATAAAAATTAATAGTATGAAGCATGAAAAGTGAAAAGCCATTTTAAAATTTTGTGTCCGTTTTAGTTGGACGTTTAAGAACTACAAGCAGTGATTAGCGTCGCAGCATGTGTCATTAAAAGTATCTGACACCGGTGCTCAGCCTAGTAGGACTTGGGGTTCCCCATTTCCGAAGTGGTCCCATGGGGCTTCGGCCCCTAAAATTAATACAAAGATATTTAGCTCCTACTTACTACTACTTTGAAGGAATCGAACTTTGTGGTAAACGAGTAGGTGATGTGTAAATCTTTACACTTTTTTTGTCAAACTTACTAAATGTCACACTGTTGATTTCTTATGCATAAATTGCTAAATTGGTGCATACAAGATATTTGCAATTAATGTGGACGAAAGTTGGTTTTCAACCAATATTCTACTTTTTACGATGCACAAAATAGGAAAATATTATGTCCTTTGAAGAAAAACGGCACACCGCTGTTGTCGTGGTCTTTTGATGTTTTGAGAGCATTTCAATTCAGTATAGGATTTAATACTTGAGACAACAAGGTTGTTTGTCTTGTAAATTAAGTTGCTACGAAAATACCTCACCCTTCAACTACCACTTGGCTTAAAGTGAGTGAAAGCGATAAAATTACATTTGAAACAGTTTGGTGCATTGATACCAGTACATACATCAGAGATGTTGAAGATTGTTGACATTCATTTTACATGTAAACTCTATTCACACCTTGGTAGCTTTGATAATTAAATATTTAGAGCATAGTATATCAGGTTCAATGCTATTTTAAAAACACGACAGTAAAGAAAACCGCTGGAGTGTTCCAATAAACAATCTGGAAATGGGTTTGATATAAAAGCATTAACTCAATCGGTGTTTCATGTTCAAAATACCAAGCAACAAAGCTATCATAAACGATGATGTCATTTAGCCGATTAAACCATTGTTCCTGAGAGTCTATCGCGTGGGATGAAAAATATCGTTGTTGTAATGACTAAAGTCTACTAACAATAAAAATATACACAACGTATCCTACCTATTCTTCGTGTCTTATTTTAACACATCATTTCAGTAAAATAACTCAAACGTCATGGCTTAAAGTAATCTTACGTGCGTAATCACAGCCACTGATCTCGTATCATTCATTGACTAATAAGTACCCATTGTTGAAAATTTATATTTCGCAATAGGATAAATACGTAGGAGGAGGAGGCGAACAAAATTGTAAAGTGGAAAAAGACGTTTTCGCCATTTAATTCAGCGAAAGAAAATATGGAAAGGAAGGGATCGTGTTTGTACATAAGTTGTACAACAACACGTTATAACTGTTGTAAAAGAAGGTATCTTTTTATGATGAGTTGAGGATTACATTACATTTTACGTAGTAAGTGTATAATTTGTGTGGTGGTGGTGGAGACTGAAGACTGTGTGAAAAAATAGAATAGAAAGGCGGCTTGCTTGTAGATATGATATGACTTGGTGAGATGTAAAGCTTTTTACTTGACTTTCACTAGGGCAATCCTTTCTCTCGGGGTTTTCAGTTTTTAGGGAGTCTTGGTGCGGTGGTGGTATATATAAATGTTGTAGCATTTCCAACAACATCCTCATTATCTGTCGAGATTTACACGAGAACGAAAGATAGTTGTTGGCTGGCTGTAAGCGAGGGTTTGTTAGAGAAGAAAGATTCACAATACAAAACTGACTCAAAGAGAAAAGGGGTATGCATTTTGGGGCTATTCAGGACAAGCTTTGATATTGATTCTCACTTGGTCAACATTTCTGATCATCCAAATCACTTTTTTTAACGAATTAGTTTACACTTAAAACACACTTGAAGTACTAAAGGGTTTGAAAGTAAATAGTAAAATCTATTCTTGGAAATTTTCAATCTCTTTCTACTTTTCTGCCTGACTGAGGAAAAGTTTAGTTTGCTTTCTTGGGAGCTTTTGTTGTACGGGGTGACAGGAAACATATTTCAACACAAAGGTAAGTAAAAACATTTTCGTTTCTATTCTTCATATCTCGTACGCATTTTTAGAGAAAATAGTTTAGATGTTAAAAGAGTTAAGAGAAGAAAAAAACGGTTTCTGGGAAATCATTCTTTGGAAAAAGTTGCGATAGCAAGGAATGTTCGAAAAGTGTTCCCCAACTCATTGTCCATCCACTGTAAAGTCGTAAACCTTGAAATTTCTACCACTTAACCACTATTGTGGTTTTTCTAAAAACGTGCGTGCATTTCACAATTTTCAGTTGTGAAAGAATGTCGTCTTGGATCATTGTAGATTTGTAGAGAAATGCTGACCTGACCTGTTTACAGAGTACAATAATGGTTAAGTCTTTCAATACAATTTCATTGTTATAATCTGAAATGCCCGTGTCGTGCGATTCATCTTTCTTATTTTAAGCATTTTACTGATTTACTGAAACTGCATTTAGAATCATACCCGTTTACGACCATGAACAGTTCAAGATAAAATATTCCTTAAGCCATTAACAGTTCCTTGGCACCTTTTTATTAGTCTAAACCTTGTGCAGGGTCGATCGTTGATGCACTTGTGTAGCAGCAGTAACATTTACATTACTCTTTCAATTATATCTGAGGAAATTGGAAAATCGTGCTATATTCCATACACACATCCCGTTTCCCATTCCCGATAATATGCATGTACCATTCCGGAAGTAAATGAACTAGGCATTTTCAATTTACAACTGCATACATTCCTTGTCCTAATGTTTAGTTGGCCTCCTCCTAACAAAACAACTATGAAATCTGTGTCTGTGTGTAATCTTTTTACACAACAGCATATCATATCGCATCAGACTCAGACACATGATGACAAAAACAGTATTCATTTTCCCTTCTCACTCTCACTTTTTTATTATACCCTCACATCCTAGAATCCTACGTGAACAAAATCCAAGTTCCTTATTAGCAGGGTTATCTGGCCCCAAAATAAAATAATCCAGAAAGGGAAATGATGTACCACAATGTAATAAATTCGTACAACTTCATTATTTCCAGCCTCCTCTTCTCCTATCACCTATTAATGTACTTTCACCTGGTTCGTGAGAGTATTTTTATACCTGTTGGTTTGGTCTGGTTGATATGATGATTATGGATAAGGGCAAATAGGCGTCATTTTCGTCTAGAAGGACAAACTATTAAACTTTATTTAGGTAGATAAACACTACTGCTGTTTGTGGCTAAATTTTATGGCTGTGTCAATGTATCTATGTCGCACGAAAGCCAAAACATTATAAAAAATACCCGGGTCGTGTGACGTGACGCCAATTTTCTATTCCTTCCTACCACCCCAAACCTCCTACACTACAAAGTTTACAACCCACGCGTTATTGAAGCATCTAACCCAAAAATGGACCTTTAGGAACGTGAACCCTTCTATTCAACATACTTACTTTACAATTTGTCAAACTTTTAAATCTAAATCCACTCCACTAACGAATTCTTCTGCATTCATACAAAAAAAGAGTTTTACAAAAGGCCATTCATCACATTCCATCCCCCTGCTAATTTTACAGATGGCTAAACAATTATATTCTGAGTTTACCAAATTACTACAGAATGTAAATACAGACACAGACAACAACCACTGTGTAAAGTTTAACGAATTGTCTACCTCGCATTCCAATGGTTGCATGTGCCGAAGTAAAAACTACACCAAACCAACCTGATTATTTTATGCACGCACGAAAAATATTTTGCTTATCCGATCGGAATATGTGGTGTGGTTTTTTTTACAGACGAAAGGAAATCAAGGGCATTAAACAATGCACTGGTTGATTCTGATTAACTAATCACTTCAACCAATTCATGTTACGTTATTTTACCCCCCAGCTAAATGGATAGTTTGGAGCTTCGATTGCATAAATAATATGGTTACATGCTTACTTACTTTCACTAGACATATCGACATCAAGTCTTAAAATAAATTAAAAATTATATTTTAAACGTATATCCTAGCAACAGTAACCAACGGGTTTAAGAACTGTTTTATTCATTTATATCAAATGACTCATTATGATGTCTTTCTATGAAAAAGCACTTAAGTAAAATGTCACAAAGATATACCAAGTCATTGCACAACAGAGAGAGTACTTTCTTTTGAAGACTTTCCAGTTTTTTCCAGCACTCCAACACAAAATGCCAAATGTTATACAAGAGAAGTATTCAAATATTACACAAGAGAAATAAAAACAAACAAAAACACTGCTTTCTACTTTCTCTACTACTATTTGTACTATAAAAAGGCACTCTTGCGATAATAATGTAATTTTTAAAAAACAAACCGTCATCACATCACCATCCATCTATCCATCGTTGATTGCCCAGTCCAGAGGCTGGCATGGCATATCCGTTGTAACTTTCTCTTAAGGCTTGGGTGAAGACTTGGTTGATTGCTTTCTCAACATTTTTAGCATAACATCTCATCATTTTATATATTTACTTTTTTTCTGTGTATATTCATCATGTCATGATATTGGGTTATTCCTACAGAATGTCTCGGTATCTTCTCAATCTGGCCATTGTCGGAGTAATCATGATAGTCATGATTGTAGCGACGACGAGCGTATCAGCCAGCAGTACAAACACAGGACGTAGTGGTTATCCCCGATCCAACAGAGGCTTTCGCAATTCCCAACTATCGACAGCCAGAGGGTTTGGGAAACGTGATTCGGGTAGTTTAGTAGCCAGCCGTTCCGCAGCATCTCAACAGGCCCAGGGTTTGTCTCCCAACTTTGATGGGTTCCTCCCTTCCATCTTCGATTCCAGTAGAACGTAAGTCCATCTTGTTTTCATTTCGCGATAAATCATTTCACTTATTCGATAGCGTATTTTTTATATCAATATTATTTTTCATTTGATTGGTGAGTGTAATGGTTGTAAGTACAAATTATTTTACATCGTACATCACATTTTTGAGAGCCATAAGATACTTTTTTCAGTGCTCTTTAGTCAATTCAGCCCACTAGAGTCGCATAGTAAATTCATTATTTCATTTTCAATATTCAATATTTATTCATCATTAACACAATCGCCCACACATTGCCTATAGGAATGCTATCATTGCGTTCATGTGCAGATCATATAATTCGTTGTTTTGATTCTATTGCATATGACTTGTACCAAAATTAATTAAATTAAACTGGTTAATTACTATAGAGCCTCTAAATTTTGATGCGACGGATTGATTCGTGAGATTCATTTGCCATTAAAGGTTGACTTCTAATTTAATTTTTAGCAAACCATGTAGCCTCTATATAGTTTCTATTTTCTATACAACGTACTGTCGATTGTTGGAATTTCACAAATTATAAATTCTTTCTAAGAAAACTCATTCCTAGCTAGGCGTTACAGCATAAATATCTGTGGCCTATGAGCACCAAAAACCGCAAGCCATGTTTGAACTAAGCTAATATCGAGTTTCCATCCCATTGCATATGGAACATTATTGAGGAATTGTGTATAGTAAAATTGCAGTTCCGGGAAAGGTTATTGAGCTTTAATCTGTGAAAATAAGGATTGACATGTATTTTACGATTTGCACAGTTATAGTTAGGTCGACTTATCTCATTCAGCAGAATGAAATGTTGAAAAATTAATATTTTGAGTATTTTCATAATCAGAACTGAAAATGAAGTTTATATCGCATTAGTAGCCTATCACCTAAAACCAGAAATAACTTTACTCAATTATCAGAAACGACAAAGAATTTCTGCTTTCCCACATAAGGCTATGCTATATGCTTGCGTCTCAATTCTCAATCCACCCCGTCGTTGGATTTCCATTTTGCATTTACCATCACAGTATCTTCGTCTCTAACATCTATTTTCATAGAATATGTTTATAATTTATTTTAGGATGCAAATTCATGTGTAAACCTCAAACAAAAAATGTAGCCAATATTTATAAAAGTTTAAAATTTTCAGTAGTATTTTCCTGAGAACTAAATGCAATAGAACAAGTTTATCTATCGCCGGATGTAAGTTGTGTCTGCCTCCCATCTAAACCACGCCTTTTTTTGTCTCGACGAGTCAAAGTTGAATATAATGAATATATCATGAACAAAAATAGCAAAAATTTTGATGTCTAAAAAATCTAACCATAACTCTAAATAAAATGCCACAAGTCCA
>JAQIWN010000684.1:0-28436 GCA_034699025.1 Entomobrya cf. arborea Gr-Col-00668 | reverse complement strand
AATAGCCCTGCTGAAAACACAAATAGCCCTGCTGAAAACACAAATAGCCCTGCTGAAAACACAAATAGCCCTGCTGACCTAAAATAGCCCAGGTGGCCATGCTTAGAGGAATATTTTGAAATAGCCCTGGTGGCCTAAAATAGCCCAGGTGACTATGCTGAGTATATACTTTTAAAATAGCCCTGCTGATCCATAATGGCCCCGGTGGCCAATGTAGCCCTGCTGGGAACTCAAATAGCCCTACTCAAAACCCAAATAGCCCGGTTACGCCGTAGCTGCGTAACGTAAGATTTCGAACATACGAAGAAATTTGAGAGATTCGAGATTTCGTTTTAATATAATATTGAATATCTACAAAACAATATACTTGACAGGACAATTGTAATTATGAATTTAAGAGTGATAGATTGGTGTTGGTGCCAAAATAGATAAAGCTTACATATTCAGCGGTGTGTTCTCGTGGATTGCGGCGTGTAATGGCTGGAGTATATTGATTGAGACACGAGGATACCTCACATATTTTGGATTGAACATGTAGAATAATCAAATAAGCAGTGTATTAAAATATATTTTGCCTCGGTAAAGTTAGTTTCGCAAAACTAAAAGCTTATCATGATTGACGGTGCCAAATAAAGAACATATTTGTAAATCTGTAATAAAAGCTGATTCGCTCCTGAGCCACTAACTAAATATTTTTGCACGGTAATATGAGGATTGTCAAATAGATCTGTCAATCATTTCTTGTCAGTTATTTACATAATATTGCATTTATTTTACAACTTCAGTTTTCATATAATCAATTTTTTGTTTGGAATTTACAAAACATGATAAGAGTGACAAATGCGTCTCTTATTCTTAGATAACAAAATATTTTACACCATATTGCATAGGAAAAACGGAATTCACAATAAAGTTTTCTTTAAATTTAAAAATTACGCAAAAAATAGTTAAATTTTTGTATTTATTTGTAGGTACACATATGAATCATAAATCATTGAATTTATGTTCATTAACCAATTCTTATTATTTGTTTTAATCATTAAACAGTCGCTCGAAATCAGTATAGTTGAAATTGGAAATGATAAATTGCACGTACGTAATGTAATCTGATGAGAATTATTATTTTTTGACAAGTACTAATGCCTATTATAGAAAATACTTATCTTAGCCCCGAATCGAAATACCCTCTCTATTATTTATTTGAAGAAAGGTCTGTTTGTTCTAATACATATGAATTAGGTTTGTTGTTTCTCCTCTCATTGAAATCACCAGTACATGCACAGTTCATAAATTCAATGCTCGATTTTTTCCTAATCCGATTTTTTAACGATGCAATGCCAAGCAATTTAATATCTTTACATGTTGGACAAGGTGACTCAAACCATATACTTAGGTTAAGAAATTCCAAGTAATTACCTTTAAAGGCAGAACTTATATTTAAGAATGGACCACCAGATGGAATGATAACTTTGGCTGTCAAATTCTGCAATTGTGTACATTTAAGTACGTAATTAAAATCTAGAAGGTTAATCCCTACCGTGTTTTGAAATGTTTGTATGTTTTTCAGTATTTCACAAAAACTGCTTCCAGCAATGTCATGTTGATATAAAGAAACCAGTAGTACCTTTCTTTGCATCAAGCTTAGCTCAATATTTTTGACCTCCAGCAGGGTCTGCTTGAATGAGAACAAGTATTTTTTGCTAGAAATTAGACCAATAAATGTAACATTTTGCAATGTGCTTCTTGAGTTTTGCATCATTGTTTGAATCTCATTAATATTATTGTCGTCAATTTCACTGTGGTCAAGATATAGTGTCAACAATTTATGGGAAACAAAAAGTGTTGAAAAAAACTCAAATATAGGAGGACAGGAACTAACGTTTGAAAATTTAATTGAAGCTAAGTTAGAGTATACAATTTTCTTCGGGAACCCAGTACGACTTTCATTATAATTGCAACTCAACTCAGGTGATCCTAAAATTTGAAAATTTTCCAAACTACTTGTCTGGTGTAAAATATAAAACAGGAGGCTAAGAGATTGAACATTACTTACTACCAGACTTTTTATGCTTGAAGAACTAGATAGCTTCGGGCTTGTTGGCCAACTAATTAAATTCAAGCTAGATATGTTAACTGACAAATTTCTACCATCCTCTATTTGACTAACAGAGTTTTCCTATTCCTGATACGTTGACGCAATAATATATTGCGTGATATTTGTTACAGGCAAAATTTCAATATCTTTACTGATAAAGTAGTTTATTAGCATGGGAACAAGAGAATTGCCAAGAACGAAAATAGAAAAGACCATTATGAAAATAATTACCAGTGCAATATTTCTTTTCTTAATCCAATCTGTGCTGCATCTTTTCTTATGCTCATCTTCAAGAGATCCGTCTACATTTGCTATTACAACAGAACCTTTTTTGATATCATTTTCTTTACCCCTGAGAAGTGGTTTAAAAAGATGTTTTGCAACATGGACACGTTTTCCTTTATTCTTTAAAACAGTTTTAGTGTTTCGATTGAAGATCACGTCCTTTGAACTTGAAACCAAATTTCGCCTATCAGGTGAAGTTTCTATTATTGATGCACTAAAATAGTCTTCAATTGCTTTCGCTGTTGAATTAAGGCCCATTTCCTGTAAAATTTTAGTCAGCTGGCAAAGTGTAACAGCTTCTTCCTTTTCGCACCATTTCTCCAAAAGGTTGACTATGGTTTCTTCCACGCCTACGCCATCCACTTTTAGTTTCCATTGTTCAATAAAATCTCTTGGAAGGCGTATTTTCCTAGCAAACGTTATCCAATGCTGCCGGAATGGAGAGCCCTTGGAATTGTATATTACTTCAGCAATTTGAACCAATGGACATTCTAAATAAAACTCATTCATGTATTATACTTAGTTTTTACACAAAATTTGTAGTCTCAGAATCTTGATTACTTCTTCATCTTACCTTGTGAATCGATTATCAGTTTGGAGGCAGGAAAGTCGTTTTCCATTTTTCTTCAAAGTGTTTAATCTTCTATGAAACCTAAAACGAATATTATTTGACTTCCATTCATGTAAAATTCAATAACTCAATTACAAAAAAGTCTCACACGAAATCATATATCTTGACTACATATATAATTTCATCTGAAATATAGGTAATCTAGTCTAATAGGAAATGCTGTGCAATATTACGGTTTGTGACCTGGTTGAAATTTTGAATGAGAGCATTATAAGTCCTGAGTTTGGTAGGTAATTCTGCACTAACATAATCTGTCAACAGCAACATAACAAATATTTGTATTCTGATTTTCAAAAATTGTAATGTATTTGGTATGTTTGTTTGAAATAAATAAATATATATCATAACAAATAGAGACAATAGACTACCAACATAGGATTGATATTTTTTTACTTATATACAGTTAGTACGTATCCTACGTAACATATTTATCATGCATAAAAAATATACGATAAGTTGCTGCATCAACTTTATAATTTAAAATGTGAAATGACGATCATACAATAAAACAAAAATCGAAGCGTATGTAAGTATTATGCAATAATTACATTAAAAAGTGCATGATAATGCGTTGAATTTTTATATGCTTGTAATCAGAACTTAACTACATGAGTTTGGGATTAGTGGGGCGGATCGTATAAATTTACCACTGATCCCAGTCTGAGCAAATCTTGCTTAATCCAGATTCAAGCCAAAACTATTGCTAAATATTGGTAATTTCAAATCGAGTAAGTTTTCGCTTATCTTCAAATATAAGATTAGGTAGGATTAGATTTAAACTAGTTTAGCTAGCGGAGAGTACCAAAAACAATGATGATACCAGATGACATTTTGTAAACAAAACAATTATGATGACGACTTCATCATGGACTCAAGTTAAGAATCGTAATTGTAATCGTAAATATTTCTGAAAATACTTAACTAATCAATTTTCTTTAATAAAACATGTTTCTAAACTATACAAGACATTTGAAAGTAGAATATGCATAAAAGAACAAGCTTACGACTGCCCTACCCCAGTTTTAAGATTTAATCCTATTTTCGCGATTAGCGGAGGCTTAAAAATGTACTCGATTCTAGAATCGTATAAATTGGTTTAAGTCCGGCTCAACTTGCCCCAATTTAATCGTGAGATTAACTTTCTGGCTTATCTTTCGTCTACGATCAAGATGAGCTCGGTTTAGTCGTAAACCGGTCGTAAGTTTTCTATACGATGTCACCCCATAGGATTAAATATGTTTTAACTTCATTATAAGTAAGGGTTAAATATTATTTTACGTTCCTCAATACACATATTCATACCCCCGATTCCGCTCATAATTGTTTTTCAAGTTGTGAATGTAGCATCATCAGACACCCAAATGTTTTTGGGACACAGCAGTATACATTGGTCTATCATGCTTTCAAATCGTGCAGCCGTGCTCCGATTTTTGTCAGTAAACTTGTTTCCCAGGGTTACTTGATGCTTTGATGACCAATAAGGTTTGTAACGCATGTTCATTTTTGTCATCACATATTTTGTATCAATACATAAAGCAAAAAAAATCACGCCATTAACGGTTTAAACGCTTGCAATATATATGTATGCATGATGAAGCGTGAAAAGCGTATTTCATAATGTTGAATAGCTTGTCCAAAAACCTTATCAATTGTACAAAGTCCAAAAATACGTCCTAGATAATGTACAACTTATTTGATTTATTCGGCTGTACTGATTCATCATTTCGAAGAATTTTTAGCCTGAAAGAAATCTGGCAAAGTTTTGGGACATAAATTGAAGAGAATTTTAAAAGTGCATGAAATTTTTCATAGTTGAATATTATTTAGCCAACTGTTGTAATATATAAACAAATATTATTTTTTGGCGCATTGTTTTGAAAGGTCTACATTATAGATGATCAAAACTGACATGCTATGTTAAAGATGTGAATTCAATATCAGCTTAAAGAATTCAATCAATGCTTTATTTTATTTCGTTACATTAGTTTAGGAATATTCTCATGATTTTATTTAAATTATTGTTTATCGCTACTCCTAACCTACGTGCTTGTATTTTGTATTCAATTTACAAATAATAAGTAGGCATCAAAAAGCTTAAAAATTTGGAGCAATTTTGAATAAAAACTTGATCTTACTAATATTTATGATCGTCAAAATATTAATCAAATCAAATACAGTACTTTAAGACCGTTTTCAGCAGAGGGCGCCGTTTTGTATCGTTTCTAGAACAGTCGCCACGTCCTCCAGTCCTATATTTGTACAAGCAGTAATCAGTGCTCTAAGAGTAGCCCTATTAGCATTTTTACTTCTCCATTTTTCAAAAATAGCTTCGATCACATCAGGTGTTTGTTTTCTTCTATGAGCCAAATCATCCTCCAAATCCATTACGTCCGCTTTTTTTATTTCTAGCTCTCGAGCAAGTTGTTTCCATTCTTTTCTAAGAGAAATACTTGCAGCCTCGTCCCCGCTTAAGGCCAAAACTAGACTTCCAAATGTACATCCTAAAATAAATAGATCAAATGGGATAAATGAATGTTAATATAATGCTACAAACCCCAGTATTAAATTGTTTTGCAAAAGGCTGCACCTCTATCACCAACAATTTTCGTTTCCTCGCAGCTATAATCTTGTCTTTGAGCCATTTCTTTTCCAAGATAATCTTTGATAGATGTCTGCAAGATCTTCTCAACGACTAGAATTCAGATATTTTGTTTAGTTTTATTTAATTGGTACTGCAAAATAAAACGTTGGTTAGTATATTTGGTAGATTATATTTACACTGGGATGTAAAGAGAAACTACAAAATCGAAGGAGAATACTGGACAAAATAAATTTTTCCCTTGTAGGAATGAAAAATGTAAAACGTTTTGAAAGTATTTTTATCAGGCCTATACAATAATGCAAACCATACACCCATTGGCAAATAGTGTATGTTTCTTTTTGAGTTCACTCAAAAACTTCTGGTATACTGTTCCGTTACTTCTTAAGTTATATACCTTATTATATACCTGAACGTTGTGTGCATACACAGAGCTACTGTCGCACTCTTGTAATATATAAGAGTATCCGATAAGCCAAGATATATTAAATATTTCTCTTATGCTACTGACAGTATCACTAAAGCATGTAAGCAAGTGCAATGTATTGTTTGTTAGGTATATTTGAAATCCATACTAGTCATGATTTAGCATAATTTGATTTCAGGCGGTAAACCAGAGAACGGTGAATTTAAACATTGGGTGAAATTAGTAAAACTTACGTATATTAATTAGTAAGCTGTAAAAAATTCTACACATCAATGAAGAATAATGTATTGACTACACTTGATATTTCATTTATTATGAAAACCAGAATAAAAGATACATCTGTACCTAACCGTCTCTTATACTTTACCACAATCATTGTTTTTCTGCAATTCCCATTTGACACAAATTTTAATACAAATAAAGCTTAGCAAAACACATTTTTACGTATTATTCATCCTAGACTAGTTAGTAGTATTAAGATTAGAAAAAGTTAACAATAAAAATATTTGGCGTTTTGGTCCATTAGCACAGTGCGTGAATGCTTTCTCTTAAATGCTAAACCCGGGTGTGAAGAAAAGATGAACTGCGGAAGTTGTAATCTAGATGTTGATTGACTCATAAGACAATTGATCTTATTAATTAACCAGTTTATAGTATTTCTAAAGAATTAGAGTTTAAATTATAGCAGTCCTCGGATTCACGATCTCTTATTAACGACACAAATACAAAACAACATTTGAAATCAAATTTTAACATGTAATAGGAATAAATTTATGCTTTTCTGCATGCCGCAAAAAAAGAAACCCATTAAACTCATAAAGTTCACGCAGGAGTGGATATGAAGTACATTTGTTAAGGTAAAAGTTAATATAAAGTCCGTCAAAAAGTTAAGGTTTAAATGACAGTTCTCAGCAGTCATGAAAACAAATGAATTATAATGTATATTGAACCATTACTGTCTTAATGGCGGAAACTATTAAATCTCTTTATTTTAGCTGAAACATGCATTTATTAGCTAAAATAATACTACTATTGTAATATAATGAACCATTATTCAAGTTAATATCATTACTGTAACAGTGCAATCATACAGATTAAACTGATTTTTATTATTTTGGTATCTATGCATCGCTAAACAATGGCCCAATATACGCAAGCCAAAAATGTATTCGTTGACCTTCGAGATTATATTATAGATGATCTGTGGTGGCCAGCATATTTGGGCAGCATGAATATTTTTACAAATTTATTACATGCTCTTGTTTTGTTAATTGCATTCATGGTTAGTGGTGGTTTTGTACTTATATTTGTTCTCGTTTATAATAAATACTAATTAAAATATATTTTTGATTTTTAGAATAAAGAGTTGTTGGTTGTATCAAAGGACCATAAACCAAACACTTTGGAGTACGATGGAAGCAAAATTGAAAAGGCGGACTATGAATTTGAACCATATCAAGAGGAACCAGCAAAGTCACACGCTTTATATCCCTACGTCAGATTTGGCGAAAATGATGGAGACAGAAACTTAAATAAGTGAATCAGAAGCACAATTATTAATAAAGCCACATATTTTTAACTGTTTTAATAAATACTTTTCATTTGATTTATGTACAACTGTTTTTCGATATCAATGAACAAATTTTTATCTTTACCTACAGTCCTGGATCTATGTTTAAACATATCTTTTTTTCAAACTAAAGTATTGTTTATTTAACAACGTAAGTAGATAGTTCAAGTTATTGTATTAAATGATTATTTCAAGCAGAATTTTCAGCAAATCAATATTTTATTGTATGAGGCACGAATTTTATCTCATTTTGATACATGTCATGATACGTCAGTGCAAGCGTCAATCATTTGTAATAAATTTTATCGGCATCCCGAATAAATTAATGTAGATCAAAATACATGCGAGACCTGAAGGTCATTACCATTTTATAAAAAAAACTATACCACTGAGTCTTTTGCAATTTTATTCTTTTATTTTATATTTTTTAAATTTAAAAAATGTCAAATGTTCTGCCCCAAGAACTGAATTGTGTTGGGTGCTCCAAAATTCCCGAGGAAGAAATTTTGCAGTGCATAACCAATCACATATTTTGTCAATCATGTGCCTCAAGCGTACATTTTTGTCCAAAATGTGTGTTTCAAATTGGGGAGATAAGAAGCTTAGAGGTTACTCCAGTCGACCGAGAATTTTATTGTCCTTTTAAATCAAATGGTTGTAATGAAGTAATACCTCAGAGGGATATCAAGCAGCATCTTCAAATTTGTCAGTTTGGGTAAGCCTTTAATTTTAATGTAGAGTTATAACATTTAATAAATACGTCGTTAGTAAACTTGTTTTGTATATTAGAGGTGAAAACGTGAATGTCTGCAAGTTTTTGGGCTATCAATGTGCCAAGCTGTTAAACACCAGAAATTCAAAAGAAGTCTATGAACATCTTCATGAACAGCATAATATATTACCAAATGCAGGAAACATGGTGGAAGCTGAGTTATTGGATGTCGGAAATCTTGATCATTATAAAAGCGTTGCATGGTCACCTATATTAGTTGACCTTGAAAACAACCAACTAATAATAACTGCTTATTTAAAAGACGGTGCCATTTCATTTACCTGTTTTTCGTTAAAAGAGATTTCAGAAAACTTTTTGGTCGAATTTCAACTGTTAGCAAAATCTAAAGAGGTAACTAACAGGTTATTCAAACTACTCTCAAGTTAAAATACCAATCGTAAGTTTAATATCTTTACATTACATATAACGTTTTGAAGATTTCAGATATCATATGGCTTATAAGACCGATCCCTATTTCTGACGCTGAACAAGTTGTCAAGTTCCCTCAACTGGGAAGCTCACTGGAAATTCTTCAAAAATATTACCAATTTGATGGAACATTCCACCTTTCAGTTTATGTTCATGGAAATCATTTTTCAAAGAGAAAAACCATTGGGAACAACATCACAATAAAATTGAGAAAAATACACGAAATTTTTGTCAATACAAATTCAGTCATTATGAAGAAGCACATGGAAGTAAATAATAATATTAAAGAGCATGACGTGGATCATTTTTCAAAGAGTAATGAAAACATTAATGGACAAAGTGATATGGGTCTTAAAGAGAAGAGCAGAGAGATTAATAACAATATCCCATCTTCAACGGATTTATCTATGAAAGCTCAGAGTCAGTTTGTTGGATTTAAGAAAATGGACTGGTTTACATGCTTTGTTGGAGTGGGACTAGGAAGTGTCTTAACGTTAACTGTTATGGCAGCATTTAAAATTAAAAGTAAATAGGTATTACTCAATCATAAATTACTTGTAGTGAAGAGCAAGTTATTGTAAAATGAACAACAATAAAAAAACCATCGACAAATCTATTAAGCCTTGAAATTAGGAAATTAAATAAGTATGACATGAATACGCTACGGATAAAATTTATTAGAGTATGATGGAAAAAATTTGGTAGGTGCATTTTTAGCAATCACCAATGATCGCAGGACTACACGATGATTGTAAGTATTTCTACTTAACATGTAGAAAACTTTATTGTGTTCATTCAAACTCTATCATCAAACATATAAGCATAAAGATTTGATTTCATTCGGTCGGGCATTTGTCAAAGGACTTAAATTTTAACTTTTAAATGTACTTTTCAAATATATCTTCCCTTATCATTGTTTCTTAAACAATAGTTTTTGGAACAGTTCATTTCATGTTTCAGGTCCCAAAAAAATTGTGTCAGATGCAGTTTTTTGTCAGTTGAATATGAGTAAATTACATGGGTCAGTATAATATAGTGGTAATGCCTTCAGTCGACCGTGCCTACAGACGAATTTTTTTAGTCGACTTGGTTAATTAGTCGACCGAATTTTTAGTAGAAATTTATTAGTCGAAACAGTCTTAGAAGAATTTTCTTTGTCGAATACAGATTTGTATTTATTTCAATGCCAATATTACAAGCATTCATTAATATAACTTATAACTCAATATAAGTAATAAAAATTTATGGAAACACTAATGCGCATATGATTTTTAAAACAAAGTAAATTCATAGATGTAATTTTTAATGCTAAATTAATCTATGTCGTTGTCGCATTCGTCCACGATGAATATGAGTCTTATTATTTGATATATTAAATACAAGCCTAACTGATCATGATGAATCAGAATTTTCATCGTTTTCATCTTCGTACTCAGTTATACTAATGTCAGTAGTGTTAAACTAATACCCACCTCTTTCACTTTTCTTTGTTGTACGCATGGATATCATGTTATAAGAGATGCCTGGCATAAAAATCTCATCGTACTCATTTGTTAGGTTTAAAATTAAATGATCGATAATATACTGTAAAGCAGTAAGTTCGAAAAATGTATCCTCTCTTCCATATCCCAGATCAATGTCTCCATCCAGTCTTTTTTTTGGCGTGAAGATGAATGCACGGGCTTTCTAGTCTAATACATCTACTATCGTACATAAATGATATGTATATACCGTCTTATAATATAATGACTATAAAAAGTTATGAGCATTTTTACAGTCATCGAATTATTCATTGTATAATGCCACCACAAATTAAACAAGTTAAACCAACATGTAGTCGACTAATTATGATGTTACATGTTCGACTGAATACTGCGTCGACAATACTCGCTGTCGACTATATACGCAGTCGACTAATTATACGTTCCACTAAATTCGACTAATTTTGATGGGTCGACTAAACATACATTCGACTAATTTTGATGGGTCGACTAAACATACATTCGACTAATAAAATTCAGTCGACTAAATAAATTCGTCTATATATTTTCCACACTGTATAGCGTCGACAAAGCATATTTCTACTATATTATTGCCTCCCAAATTACATATATATAGCTATATAGCACAATTTGATAAAAATACATAAATGCTGATTTGTTCAATATACTACTATATTTTTTCTGATCAAATCTCAAATAATCCTGTAAAAGTATCGCTGAGAATATGATCAGACCTTATCTGGATTATTCCAATGAAAATTAAACAATCACATTTAAGTTAACGTCATGATACGTAATGAGTTGAAGTGTAAATCGTTCATGGGTGATAATGTAATACAAGCTAGTATAATTATGGAAAGATATCTGGTGTTCATCTGGTATTCAATTTTTTGGTAAACAAGCAGGTTTTAAAAAGAAAAGTTGTTTTTTCGTTCATCTTCAAAAGAAGATAGATAAAAATTACAAAAAGGGTAAGATTTTTAGCTACAAAAATATTTCTATAATTATTTTGACCAAACAACTTTATTATTAAAAATTAAATTGGAGAAATATCGATTATATTTAACAGAATTTTTGTTACTTTTGGTAGATTGTCTTGTAAAATTTCATTACGAAGCTAATGACCAGAAAAGCTTGCAAAAAGCGAAGATGATACAATTTTAATGCCGAGGTAATTGTTGATTGCTAGTATATAGGAACCTTAGTGGGAAAAATGGGTTTAATACGGAATAATTTCCAAAAATTAGGACCCCCAATGTTCCTGGAGATCTGCTGTCCACATTAGGTTTGTTCGAACTTAATTATTAAAAAAATATGATATCAGTAAGGTTTGTTTGTGATTGAAAAGAATTCAAGGTTTGACATAAATACATTACGAATAATTGAAGTTATCATACTGCTCCCGATGGTAACGTTAGTGGTAATGTGGGGAATATTGGTTATGGTGGCTGGAATAATGGCACTACAATGGAAACTCTAAAGTTGTTTCCAGATATTTTTGTGAATTTATGTAATAAATTTATATATATAAGAAAACAATATAAACTTACCAACATATATAATAATAATATATATCTTGGTATACTGTGCTGCTGGACGAATAATAGGTATTTCAGCAATGGAGTAATAAAAATAAAAATTAAAGTTAGCTTATTTAAAATAAAATCGTACTTGACGATAAATATTACACCTTGTTTTGAAGTAGCAAACATTTAATTTCATTTTTTATTTCATTAAAAATCATCATTTAATTGGGACCAAACTACATCCTTAATAATTTTTTACAAGTTTACAAAGGTTGTTTCGTAAAATGTTTTAAGTCCCTTAAAAAATCATTCTAAGTGCTTTTTCCAAAACAAAGCATAAAGGTTTTGTTTCCGAGAATTTTATTTGTCACTAGAAGCTCCATGCTTGCGTAATAACTGGAAAAGCCCAAATCCAAGCATAAATTAATGTGTGGTCGGGTATAGTTCCGAAAACATTACAAAAACGCCTTAACTAATATGAAGCCTGAAACATTACTTTAGGTTTATGAAGCAGTTATGTTGACAGAAATTATTATAAATAGCAACGATGATTATATCCCATGTATTGAAAAGTTATTAGTTCCTAAATTACACAAATCATCTACTAAATTTGACCTTGTGGAAAAATTTAATTGATTAGTTAAGTCCTACTCTGTAATCACTATGTACTGCTGCAAAATTAGAGTCAAAACTAGGAATACAAAACTAGATTCACAGGCTAAACAAATTTACCAAATAAATAAATGCGGAAAGTGAAAATTTGGTAATTATGGGTAAACATTTTGTTAAACTTCTTTCTTATTCAATGGGAACAACAGTAGCCTTCATTGTGAATAACCTATTTTCTATAGCTCAGCTTTAAGTAGCGCACAACAAATTTTCCGAAATATTTTAAACTTTCCCGCAAACCAAAGTGGACTGAAATAATAGCATGTAAAATTTTACTCCTGTTTTCCCATCCTCCCACAACGCATGATAACGATAAACCTACGACTAATATTGAAAATATAGCTTTAATGTTTCCTGACATTGTAGGGCTTTTTAGACCCCCATAATTTTCAACTATTTTAGTCGACCTTTTTGTTATTTTCTCGTTTTCATTATGTTTCCATTTCACACCAGATCTTGTCTTTGACACATGTTTAGTAACTAAATTATCCCATCTCTCCCTAATGCCGGAACTTAACGCACCATAAAGTTTATGTAAGAATGACGGTTGTGGAACCAGTCCTTTAAAATAATATACCATATTTCGTTCTAAAAGAACTTCCGATCCAATGCTGTTGAATCTTTGTCCATTTTTATCCAGCTCTGTTGACAACTCTTGAGCATTTAGTTCCGTTGTTATAAACGCAGTTTGTTCACATTTCATCAGCTCATTGTAAGCAACTTCTTGCTGATCTTCTAAAAAAGCAACTTTAACCGCCGCGATTTTTTGCTCTGGACTTTCAGGTTCGGAATGCAAAATCGATCCATATTTTTCTAAACGATTTTGCGTTACAGGAAACATTTTTGAATTGTTGGATATTTTGGCATAAAATGGTAAGACTTGAGTGACGTTTCCAGTTCTGTTGTCAATATAGTCGAAAAATATTTTCGAAACTGATAAAATAGTAGTTGAAAACGTTAGCTCAACTAGTGATTTATTAGAATTTATTTTAGCAAAGTAATCAAATAATCTATTTGTTTTACTACTGTTCGAATACAACCGCATATGATTTTCTGTAACATTTATTTCACAGTTTCGTTTAACGGCTCCTTTTCGGTAATTTGGAGCAATCGCTTCGAAGCTCGTTGACATATAACTGTAACTTGGGTTTAAATAATACATTGGATCAAATAAATCATAAAATATTGACCTTTCTTTTTTTCCGCAAAAGTCTGCAGCATTTGTCATTGTAGAACTTATAAATATTGTAAAGTTTTCTTCTAGAAGTTGACTCAAATACTCTCGGGGTATTGGCAATACAGATGATATAAGAATATAAACATTGTCAGTTTTATAAGCATTGCTTAGAATAATTGTAGAAAGAAGTGTAGTGGCTATTGCCCACCTTAGGCTTTTAATTTCAGCCATGGTACTTGGAAAAGGGTCACCTTGTTCCACAAGACATTTAAATGGAGCCATGACTTCAGCCAATAAAAATGCTGTGGTATCTTTTAATTTTGTGTTTGCTTTAATTGGGTTAGGCCTAAAATGTGGCATGTAAAATTTGACTAAAGAGCAAAATATTGACACAATTAAAATCATTGCTAAAATTAAAATCCAAATTGGTAAATCAAAGCTTGCAATCAAAGCATGGAAATTAATAGATGACAATCTTGGCTTTCCACAACTAACAAATTTATATCTTTCAGATGCTATTGAAGTTGAAACAGGAAAATATTTAGGTACGCTTGTTCGCAAATCTGGATAGTCGTACTCGGTAAACATTATAGGCATACCACACTTGTATCGTATGTTACCTAAATATCTTTCACAACTAATTCTTTCAGAGGTGTGGTTGCCTAAAATTGAACTCCATAAAAAAGCGTGTCCATAAGCGAGAATTGAATCTAAGTTGTTGATTTTTGATATACCTGCCAGCGTATTATCGTGCATTTTATTCGAATTAGCTTCAATACTACATGGCAGTATATATTTTAGTACTGGGTAGAGATTAACATCTCTAAGATAGTCAAGTTCACCTGCAACAGTGGCAAATTTCCATTCCCTATATTCATATTTAATAACCATTTCCCATTCTTTATTTAACTTTTCAATGTCGAACCAGTCGTTTAAAATTTGTAAGTCATGAATTTTTACAGTCTCGCTACATTCTTTAGCTATTGTAGCCGTTAATATTTTCGAAATATAGCTGGACTTTTCAACAGAACTTGTTTCCTTAGTAGTGGCGATTAGCGCGACACTATCGGACATGTGCGAAATTCGGGTTCCAATTATGGAAGGCATTTGAAGAACACCCTGAATCCAAAATTTAATAAGATTTGAAGGATATGGGCTTGTTAAATTATTGAGCCAGGTTTCGTCAATAATTATTATGTCGTGCTTAGTGTGAGAAATTGAAGGTAAAACTCGCCGATAGTTTTTCGAGTTCATAATAGAACTTTTGTCCCAAAATATTGGCAAATATTCGTACAGTTTGGGAAAAAGAACTCTGGGGTAGTACCAAATATCCAGTCGTGGAAAGATTTGAATGTGAACTTCACAATTAAATGGGCGAATGCTTGAGATGAATGATAGGAATTCTATATCTGCACAATGACCACGAGGCCTACCTACATCATCTGGAGTACTACTTTGGTAGAATTTTCCCGAGGAACACTTGACACCATTATTGGAACGACGATTTAGTCTATCTGTGTGTACATAATGGATGCTCATTTCCTTACATTTTTCTTTTTGGGCAATTAAAAGTGTTACTTGGTACTCTCTTGATGTTATTATTACTGGGTTGGTAAACGACGTAGGAAATACTATTGGCTGACTGTCCTCAAGCTCCAAGTGCGTCAAACATTTGTCAAATGGTTCTAGGAGTACATTTAGGTTATTAATAAGTTCATAATACTTCGGAGTTTCTATTCTTAGGGAATTCGGCAGCTTCTTTTTATCCAAGTTGACTGCATACCATGCAGTATAATTTACAGTAACGTTTTTGGGAACACAAAAAACTTCAGAGTAAAAGTTCTTGAATTGCTTAACTGGACATTCACAAAATGAAACGTATTGAAGTTTTGATTTACAACTAACATTAAGCATTTCTAGGAAAATGAGAAATAAGGAAAGAATTATTAACCTCATTTTGAAGCCTAAAATTGTATTTTCAGATTCGTATACGTTTGGAAACTGAAATAAGTTGTTAGTTACACAACTGATGAGTATCTAGCTGCGATTTTCAGCTAAGCATGAGATTTACATGCTTCTACTTAGACTGGCGCGTGCTTTGGTTTCCTAATATGGGTTAATTTGGAGCAAATTCATTTGACTAATGTATTTTACGTTATGAAATCTAAATATTGCCATTAAAATAATTAATCCCGGTCTTAAATCCATCCACGTGCTCATTACGTCTAGACATTTGGACTTGATATAACGTTATGCAAAAGTAAGCCATGTACGCCCATGCGTGTGGAGCTTTTTTTTGAAGAACATTACATCCAATCAGGTTCTTGCATAAATTTTTCATAAGGACATTACAGGTTCGTCAAATAAATGTCGTAACAAATGCTCAATTTTGAAGAGTTGTAGATATCTGGATTAACACAGTTTAATCAACGGCAGCTGGGATCACAACATCCGGAAAAATTGTGCAGTTTCAAAATTTATTATTTTTAACTTGAATAGAAACTTTAAATTTCCATGGTTTTTTAAATTCGGTAAGTACTTTTAAATTTGCTTAGCCAGTAGGTGAACATTTTTGCCTTGATGTATCTACTTACAGTCGTAGAGTTGATTTAGGATTGATGTCTATGCTCATAATTATACTAAAACTGGTCTTTAGGTTAATCATTCTACAACACGTTTTTCCAATCAAAGTAGACGATTTTATTTTCAGCTATGTCTTGTAACAAAGCAACGTTGAATTAAGGTACTTTTTACTATAAACGAATTGTGTCGTGAGTTTTTATTGGGGTACTATATCAGCGGGATGTGCATTGAACACTTACCGTCGTTATAATTTAAATGACCACGTGCCCACGTGTATAGAAAATGTCCTAATTAATAAATGACAGTTATATAAAGAGATTTTAACTCTTATCTTGTTTATTTATTGAAATTTTTTATTAAAATGGGTTGTTGTTCAAATGAGTCAGATTATATATTTTACTGGCTCTTGAATGTTGGGTGTATCTAAGGGCGTATTTCTCCAAATGTATGTGAAAACGAGTTCGAAAACGAAATAAAATATCGAAAAAATATCAACTAAATTAGTTATACACATGAATTTTAATAAATAATATAAGAATGTTAAATGTTCAGCACATTTTTTGGCAACAAATTTGAATTTGGATGCTAAGACTTCTCTTTTTTATGATTATTATTATAATAGTTTCCAACGAGAATATTTGATTTACCGAACGACACAATACATACGTTAGAGTTGTACCTCTGATTTGAGTTACCTCCAAAATCATGTATTATTGTCAAAGTTGAGTAAATTAAAAACACGGTGTACCAAATCACTGAAACGCAATGGAAAATAATAGATACTTTTAGTATCTTTAAATCACTAACTAGATTTTAACATGCACTAATTAAAATTTAAAATGTGCTTGCTTTGTAAAATGAGACCCACCGTTAAGTTTTCAACAGTACATGACGAGTGACAACAAATTTTCAACAATGCTAATTGATTTAATCAATAAAATAACTGAAATCAGTTGGTTAATTCTGCAAGTAAAATCAGTATAAATTTATACATCTTTCTATCATCACTGTCCTACCCATCATAAATTTAAAGACGTTTCAATAAAAATTTTAATTCTGAAGCTTTCGTAAGTTATTAAGTTTTACTAGATTAATTAAAATATCAATTCACGGTAAAGAAAATTACATTCTTTGAAATCGTTAGCAATAAAAGTTTACTTTGATAAAAACGGCATATTAATTCTGTTATCAGTTCAAAAAATTAACCCTGTTCAATTTTTCCGTTTTCATATTTTGTACAATTGAGAACCGCAAGTGGTAATTTAAAGCTAGTAAAAGTAGTTACTAACTAAAAACATAGAATTATAAAACGACATTATACCTAATCTGAAAAAATAAAATTTCATAAAACGAAAAAAATGTGAATACATGTAGAAATGAAGTCATATTTCCGTATTTATAAATTTGATTGAATTTGAAAAGTTAACAGTAATCAATCTCTACTTATTATTAATGCAATGAAAAAATTTACTATTTAAATAATTTTTATTTGTGTGCCTACTCAAGAAGTAGTCAAATATACAGTGTGTTCAACAATTATAAACTCACTATTGACTTTTGAAACGAAGTGTGATATTTCGTTTAATGTAGAGATTCATCACCAAGTAAAACTACATGTAGAACACCTAACTTATGACGAGTATAGTATATGGAAATAGGGATCTCAGACTAATCCGTTTGGAAATGAGAGGTGTGGTTTTGCACCCGTGTCAGAATCCCTCCGTTCAACAATTATAAACTCAAAAGCTGATTTTTCAACTCTTTTACGATCGTAGTGCAGCTGAACAACAAATTTTATTTTATCTATTATGTATCGTGTAGTCTGATTAATTGTCTACAAATTGATACCAAAGTTAGCTGAAAATTTGAGCAAACAAAAAAGTTATGAAGCAAATACAAAACCGTTACCATTTACATAGGTTTAAGCCTAAAATGATGGGTTTTAGAGATTTAAAGTAGCCCCATTCACACAATACAAAACCTAATATCCTAATGTTTAGCAGAGCAATACTACATCCATATGGTTGCATTATGACGTGGAACTCGAATTTTTTTGACAAGATGTAATGGCAGTACAAACTTGATTAAGATTTTTTTTAAATTTAAAAATCGTCGGTAAAACCACGGACAACTCTGTGTGCCCTGTTGACCTTATGCTGCAACCAAAAATAAGCTTCTTGATTTTTAGATAAAAAGCATTGTCTTTTATGATATGAGCCAGGTAAATCGAAATTTTCTTCTATTTTAAGCCAAACTGGTCATTTATAGTTAACCATGGTTTTAACGACGATTTTTAAATTTAAAAAAATCTTAATCAAGTTTGTACTGCCATTACATCATGTCAAAAAAATTCGAGTTCCACGTCATAACGCAACCATATGGATGTAGCATTGCTCTGCTAAACATCAGGACATTAGGTTTTGTATTGAGTGAATGGGGCTACTTTAAATCTCTAAAACCCATCATTTTAGGCTTAAACCTATGTAAATGGTAACGGTTTTGTATTTGCTTCATAACTTTTTTGTTTGCTCAAATTTTCAGCTAACTTTGGTATCAATTTGTAGACAATTAATCAGACTACACGATACATAATAGATAAAATAAAATTTGTTGTTCAGCTGCACTACGATCGTAAAAGAGTTGAAAAATCAGCTTTTGAGTTTATAATTGTTGAACGGAGGGATTCTGACACGGGTGCAAAACCACACCTCCCATTTCCAAACGTCTGAGGTCCCCATTTTCACGTACTATACTCGTCATAAGATAGGTGTTCTACATGTAGTTTCACTTGGTGATGAATCTCTACATAAAGCGAAATATCACACTTCGTTTCAAAAGTCAATAGTGAGTTTATAATTGTTGAACACACTGTAATGCATCACACAGTATTCTATCATCATGTAGGATATTAGTAAAATTTATTTTATTAGAATATGTATAAATATATGTCAATAAATAATAGAAAATTGTTGGTTTCGAACGTAACTTTAGACCGACCCTCAAATTTTCAACATTAGCCAACGCATAAAAACGCAAATATTGAGTACGGTTAATTTATTGAAGTCATGGAAGAAGTGCATATTTATAATCATAAATAATCAATTTAATATTCGAAACGGTTCTGTTATGAAATTTATCTCACTTAATTTGGATAAGAAGCTATCTTTGGTCAGTTAAGTATAAATACGAATAAATTACATATGAACACGGTTTCTGATTCGTTCATTTCTCATTTATCAAGAAAAAGGTTACACAACTCCGTTTGTACCAGTTTATTTATATAAACGCATTTGTAGGAATATATGTATGTGAGGATATTAGGACTTAGTCCAGAAGAATTCATGAGATAAAAACATTATCTGGTATAATGCCGACGAAAATATCCCAGATTGGAATTTTATCTTGACGTCATAGCAGAATTGGAGCACATCTGACTACGTTAATTAAGCATATCACCTGATATTTGAGACAGTATTAGTACATAAATGTATAAAGGTTTACTATCAAGCCTTTTTATTTCACTGTGACACGTATTATATTTCTTAGTTGACTAATAAATAAACTCTCTTTTTAGTTTAAGTACACTTGAATAATTTGTGAACGAATCAAGTAAAAACGAAAAAAATGGGTAAGTTAGAAAAACTTTCTTTAGAAAAGCGTATACGGCTATTTTAAATTATTTAATTTGTGGACTTTTATTTCTATGTTTGTAGAGGGCCTTGTAAAATTTGATTACACAGCACAAACACCAACTGAGCTAACGTTAAAGGAAGGTGATGAAATCTACAATGTTGAGATGTCTAGTGAAGGATGGTACAAAGGGGACTCTTAAAGAAAAAACCGGGATAATACCAGAAAAGTTTCTAAAATTACGAACTTGGTCAATTTCAGCTGAGCTGCTTTCAACATTAGGTAACCCCTGTAAAATATACAATATTTTTTTTAAACGAGCATTAAACCAAATTGCTTCCAAATTTTAGAGTTTAACGTGCACCATGAATACATTGGGAAAAGCCTTGATGAGCTCACAATTGAAAAAGGTGATGTTATTAAGGACATTAAAAACAGGATTTGTGGGTTGGAACACTGGTACATTATTTTCCAAACATGGAATGTTTCCAGATAATCATGTGAAAATACATATTAGGGAGTTTTCAGAAAATACATTTCAGAACATGGGTACACTCAAATATTTAAGAGATTATAAATTTTACAAACGTTATTTTATATTTCAATAAAATTTCTTTCAGAATTTCAGGTTTTGTGTGACTACATTGCTCAAAAAAACTGATGAAGTAACTATAAAGAAAGGCAACGTTATAACAAACGTACAGTATTTCAAAAATGGCTGGAATAAGGGTACTCTTAAAGATCAACGTGGACTATTGGCCTGTTTCCATATAATTATGTCAAAGTCAGGAAACCATCTGAGGAAATACTTTCCCAAATAGGTAAACAATATTTTGTAATGCACCAAAATATTAAAAGTTAAATTTAAATATAAAATAATAACTGAATTACGTACGCATATAACGTAAACACGAAATTTACTTATTTATTTTTACTTGTTTTAAATAAGCCATTCTTATATTTGTAGAAAATTTTCCGATATATCGATTTTTTACTAGACTTTATAGTGACTGCTGATTACGCACCTAAAACTGTTAAGCAAGCAGAGTATCTATCATTACGTAAAGGAGACAAGATTACCAATATCAAGTTTGTATTTAATGGGTTATTCAAAGGAACGATAATTGGGTGCACTGGGTTATTTCCTGATAACTTTGTGAAAATTTCTAATGCTTCTCCTGAAATGTTGAAAAATAAAGGTAACAATTTAGTATCACTTACAGTTGCACATTGTTTTATGCAAGTAAATATGTATGTTAAATACATATATTCTATTTATTAATAGTGTTTATTGTGACAGCAGACTACACTTCACCGGATATTGAGAAGATGTCTCTAAAAAAGGGTGAAATTTTACGAAACGTTGACTGTATACATGATGGTTGGTGCAAAGGAACCAAAGAAGGAAAAATGGGAATGTTTCCTGATAATTATGTGACTCTTTCTTCTTCTAAAGTTATGCCGAGTCTTCTTGAAAATTTAGGTACATAAAATCGAAACTTTCGAAAATAGAAATAAATGATTTTGCTTTATTTTCTTATTTTATTTATCTACAGAATTTGAGGTAATATCCGACTTTACTAGCAAGACATCAGGCAAGCTGTCTTTAACAAAGGGGAATGTTGTCAAGAATGCTGTTTGTATCAAATGGATGGCTTAGAGAAACAGTCATGGAGAAAACAGGCATATTTCCAAGTAACTTTGTTGAAATTTTCCGTGAGAAAAATGAATTAACAGTAACTGCAAATGAGGCTTCGTCACAAGAAATTCAGAGAATGTCTTTAAGGGAAAGGAATATACCGGACGAGCTAGTTTGTCCAGTTTGTCTGGAATTACCAGAAATTGAAATTTATCAATGTAAGAACGGGCACACCCTTTGTGTTGCATGCATACTGAATATCGAAAATTGTCCGCAGTGTAGAATTAGCTTAACGCTTGATGGTGGCCTAATCCGAAATCGCGTAGCCGAGTCATTAGTTTCTAGTTTTAATAAGTCTCGAAATAGTTAGTATTTGACATCTTTATTTTGATATTTCTAACTACGACAACAAAAGCACAAATATAATAACCATATAAAAATCAATCAAACTTGAAGTTTTTTTAGAATTAAATGGGTTGGTAAAACAGAACATATCATCAAGGAAACGGTTTCTATACCTTTTTAATGTAAAAAAACTACTTTGTTTTAAAATGGATATTTTTATTTTAAAAAATTGTCATTTAGCACGTAGTACATTTGTAGCAATACGTAAAAGTAATTTTTGTGTTAATGTTTTATTCAAGTGAATAATTAAAGCAAACTTATGTTTCCATAAACACTATAAGAGTTGGTCAGCAAGTTTAGATGCCAATTAATTTCTTTTTTCAAATAGCGCTCAATAAATAAATACCACACTTGAATACGAAATTGTTTTTGTTTTCGTCGATTTTGTATTTTCCAAATCTAATTGTCTTATAACAGTAAACTAGATGAAAATTATGCATATATGCTTGTTGCAGCAAAGTATGTACTTAAATTTAGACAAATAAAACTTCATTCCAGTATCCACATAAGAATTAGTAACTAGAACTTTACAGTGACCACAAAAACTTACCCTCTCAAGTTATAACATGCTTTTATTTCATAAACTACAATGTAAATGATCAGTTATCTTTTTCCAGATGTCAAAATAAAACTGGTTTGAAATTTTTTTACAAATAGACTAATTTTAATGTTGAATAAATTACAATTCTATAATTTTATGCAACAAAAAAATCCTAATTCATCCTCACTTTCGGTTTTTTTCTTTTAAAATACAACGTAAGGTAAGTGAACTACAAAAGCTCATGTTTGTGATGCAAGAGTAAATTTCTATAATAGTTTTTATTTTTGTCAAATAAAATGTAAGTATTAGTAGCAAAGTCATAGTAAAACATTGTGTAAATAACTAATAGATTTTAGGGTACAAATACTAAAGCAGGATTAAATATTTTTGTTGGAAATACTGCTGGTGAGCAAACTACTTGTTGAGGCGTATGGATGGGTTTTTGTAAACCCTTCATTTACTAAAGTACACAGTTTGGGGCAAAATGATGCAAAAGTCATATAGTGAGCTGAGGGGCGGGTGCCGTTCTTCTTTACGGAATTAGAGTAATTGGATAAGTAAAATTCATATGATCAAATTTTCAGTTTCATATTATACATTTATGTGCCTTAAATACTTTTTTTTAAATAATGGTGGTTGGTTATATGTAAGTGTCATCTCATTTAGTTCGACACGTAAAAAAATTTCGGCTGAACGCTTTCAATTAAAACTATTTAATATTCGGGTTATGCTGTAATACCATCTTTCATAGAAAAAATATTTTAATTTCTGCTCAATCTCCTTGTTGAAATATATGGAAGTAGTAAGCTTTAGTCATTAAAATACACAACTAGTCAGCACGGAAGTGAAAATCATCAGTAACATGTTGTATTGTATGTAAAGTATGTCTAACGCCTACTAATATAACCATTGTAACATAAACTTAATATTACTTATTAATGTATCGTAAAAAATACAAATAAAGAATCGTTTGTAGTTATTACCTATTGCAAACCTATAATAGAACGTATAAAAAAGTGATATCATCACTCTGGTTTGACTCTTGACAAAAAAATTTAATCGCACCAAACTAGTAAATAAGCGAACGAAGAAGTTCATGGAATCACTTGATAAGCCTTGTTCGATAATATAAAGATAAGAAGAATATTAGCAAATTCAAGTGATTAAGCGTATCCATGATTCATGCATGGAAATGACTAGAATATTTCAGACTGCAACTCATTTGTGTAATTTCATCAGCCTTGAGCCATTGGATACGTTGGATGACGGTAGTACAAGTTAGTCGTGCCTTCGTTGAACCGTGAGGTAGTCAACTTAATAAACTAAATTTAATTCTTAATTTTTGGGGAACATAACAATAAAGTGATTTTGAGCTATATTTTCACTAATGTCGTTTTTATCTGTGATTTTTTTCTTTTAGTGGAATCATCATCATCTAATAACCTTAAGATAGTAAATAGGACATATTTAATAAAATCCAATTGTATGGCAGTTAAAACATTAGCAATTTGCAAATTCAAAAAACCATATTTTTGCAAATGTCTAGCAGACACATAATACAATTTTTGGATACGATCTCTTTTTTGTCTTTGCTTGCACTCGCAAAATGATAGCACTACTTCTTGATCAAGTTAGGTGTCTCATTTGCTTTGAAATTCCGGATACGAAAATTTTCCAATGCAAAAATGGTCACATTATATGTGAGCTTTGCTCCGAAAGTCAAAATTTTTGTCCCCAGTGTCGAGTTAGTTTTACCATTGAGGAAAAAATTAGAAATCGGGTACTCGAAAAGGTTTTGGATATAGTTAAAAATTACTGTTCATCAGGCAATGAGAGCGAAAGTGATAGCAGTTGTTCGGGTACCCAGGTTTCTATCAATAAAACTGAACAAACAGAAAATTATACGGAATTTTCATATTTTCGTATTTTTTATTCCATATTTGCTATAATGTTAGTACTGGTTATTGTAATAAATTATATGAAAAGTTTAAAACCTGGCTATGCTTTTATTTAGGGGTGGCTTCTAATTCAAATTTATTTTTGGAATTTAACAGTTTACCCTTTTCCAAAGTTGAGCACTTCTAACTTAGTACATAAAGCTGTTTTATAAATATTCTAGGCAAATTTGGTTATAAGAACAAAAAATCTGAACTGCCCATCAATTTTGAAAAACCTCTTAGTGGCAAGTTATTTGAATAAGTGTATGCCATTAATTTGACAATAAAAAATTCAAGTTTATTGTCATATTGTTTAATAATGAATAAGTATTAGTACTGGGCCACTAAAGCCAATAGTAAATATGTGTGTCATGAATATTGCACAAAGTCAATAAAAGTCATATCTACAAATCCTTATCTTATACTTGACCATCAAAGTCATTCAATGACGACAGCTTCTGTTGTGTTCAGCTTTAACGATGGCTATGCGTAAGTTTTAGTGCTGAGGTTTTAATCTTTATACACACTTAAATGTACGTATGTGTAAAATTCTAAAATAAATAAAAATATCTTCTTTTAATTACCCACATAGATCGAACATATGAAATTAAATGCGAAACGAATGCATACCCAAACCAATTCATGCATATAGGTACCTGATTTCGGTTCATCTGCTTCCTGACATCATCTTTGTGGCTTCCAAACAAATAAAAATATAGCATGCTGATACATAATACGTCATTTAATAAGTATGTGCTTAGATATAAAGAAACAAAATAAATAAAGTTTAATCATACATAAAACGAGATTTTAATTCAGATTTGACAAAGTCTTCAACGCATCTGATTCATTTTATTTTTTCGCTAACTCGATGCATACTTTTAGCATTTGACATGACCGCAAGCATAATTGCTTGTAGGGTTTTTGTAAAAACTGCACATTTTGATGTTCACACTTACATTTAAGAGAAAACAGTAATACACACCTTCGTTGTCTGCATTTTGCGTGGTGAATATACCTACCTACTTAAAATAACAGAAAAAACATAACTATAACATAAAGCATACAAAGTGATATGATTAAAAGAAATGAAAATAATGTTTGGCTTCAAGAACGTTTGGTTGTGAACTGCATATAACAACGATATAAAAGTGTTGAAAAAGAAATACGGTTAGAAACAAACGTGGCATAAAATTTACCTATTTGGCATTTTTTTAAACATAACTTTCAAATTGGAATAAAGACTCTTCAGTAAAACAACCATTTATTCCGTTGTAGACTACACGCAACACATATAAACATGTAAGCGATAATATCAGACAAATTATTTTAAAACTTGGTTATCGTTGTCAACTTTTACCTGAATTAGTTTGGAAAAGTGAGCTTTGGAATATGAATAATATACTTTTATCGTTTTTTTAAAAAGATAATCAAAATATATGTCAAATTTGTATGTTAAATGGAACAATGTTTCGAATGATCATGTATCAACTTTTTAAAAGTCGTGTCAAAATTATATCAATTGATAGCGATAGCGGCGAGTTAAGCTAAGTTGTAATTTCTCGGGTATAAAGTCAGCTTGAGTTTCATTTAAAATTATTGTCCAGTTCCATTGTACTTTTTAACAAAAATACAGTCACATTTTTTTGTCTTCCGTTTTCAAATATGGGGCAAGCTGAAAATATTTTCGTTTTGCTTTTTGTTGTGGCTGGTTGCCTGGCTCAGGGAAAATTAGTAATTGACACTGAGTCTGATATTCCAACTGATGGAAGTTGGGAAGTGGATTGCCTCGATGGGTATGCCACTGACTCTATCGATTACAATTGCACTATTGGTGGCTTTGTCGACATTCCACCTGAAAGGTTAGATGGAGAAGTTGGCTTTTGGACGCAATGTAGCGGTAGATGTTCAATATATTATAATACAACAGAAGGAGATACTTTCATAAAGGCAAGGGTATTCCAAAGTGGTGGTGTTCAGGCTAATATGGATATAGGAAGCTGGGGAATCATTAAATTTGGTAATGGATGGCAAGAGTTAGAATATGACTTGTCACGAGTAAGGCCTGGCACGGTAAGACCTGAATTCTATTTAAATTTGTTTAAAGTTTAAATTCAACATTTTAAAGTGCCATTTTGCTTAATGATTTATTTCAGGAGGTAAGAATAGCAGTTTTTCACCAATCTGCAATCGGATTTGCTATTTTGGACAAAATTACACTTAATGATCCCTAAGGCACTGAAGATCGTAAATATAATTTTTTTTGTCAAAGTTGAATAAAAAATTTGTTAAACTATTATTTGTTGAATAAATAAATCAATTTGTTGGGTTATTACAAAACATGTACTTCTGAACGTGATACCCCAGGTAGCCATTCGTTGAATATCGTAAATCGAAATCTATACGAATATTCTATTCGAAATATTTCAGATAAATCTAAACAATCTCGTTGCGAACACACAAAAATCACACGACGAATCGCTCTAAATTCGTTATGTACATTTTCACATATCATGATATTTACGAACTCGTAGCGAATACTAAGAGACCATATCACTGCTCTTTTGATCGTATTATTTTACAAAGCTATGAATTCCTGTGGATTAAGCATCAAGCTGAGTAGTCAACAAGGCCCGCCTCATTAGTCAGAACAGCTGGCAACATACATTTGTACGACTCACGCAGAAGCTCGTCTTTATTAATAGTTCGAAACTATTTGACTAATAACAATGGCTAAAAATTCACTTAAAAAACTTTTAGATTTATCCAAACGTCAGAAAAATAGACGACTTTCTCTTGCCATCAAAAAAGCACACGAGGTACACAAGGCGTCTCAGAACCTAAAATTACTAAAGTGCAGTGTAAAATCAGTCCAGAATTATACTAAGGTGTCTAAAAATTCACAATGTGAAGCCTCTCAACCAGAAGTGAGTGCCAGTACATTAGAACCTTGCGTACCAATCAATACATCCCACAACGACTCAAACGAAACATCTTCAAACATCAAAAAACCGGAAGTACCAATTACAGAGAACGATACTACTGCTTACCTAAAACATTGGAGCTTTCGTCATAAAATTACTCAATCAGCATTATCTGATCTTTTGAAAGTTCTTCAACAACATTCATGCTTTAATGACTTACCTCAGGATGCGAGATCATTTTTGCCAACACCAAGAAAAACAGATGTCAAACTTATTGAGCCAGGTCATTACGTACACTTTGGATTAAAACGACAATTATCTGGGCTACTACGTCAATTAAATATCGACCACGTGGAAATTCAGTTTAACATCGATGGACTACCATTATACAAAAGTTCTTCAATGCAATTTTGGCCTATTCTTTGCTCAATACTTAAGTTCAAGAACGTGTTCCCTGTTGGTATTTATGTTGGAAAGGAGAAGCCGTCTGATGTGAATTTGTATTTATCGGACTTTGTTAAAGAATTAAACCAGATATTGGTAACTAGTTTAGTGTTTAATAACCGTGTAGTGAAAGTAAACGTACATTCTTTCATATGTGATGCACCAGCTCGCGCATATATTTGCTGTATCAAAGGTCATTCAGGATATTATGGTTGTGGAAAGTGCGTCTCGAAAGGAAAATATGTGGAAAATCGTGTAGTTTATACCAAAGCGGCTTGTGATCTACGAACGAATACTTCATTTAGAGAAAGGCGACAAATTAAGCACCACAATGGTGACAGTGTTTTAGAAAATCTGCCGATTGACATGGTCAATGATTTTCCATTTGAATATATGCATTTAGTCTGCCTTGGAGTGGTCAGAAAAATATTGTTGTTATGGATAAAAGGAAAACCGGGTCCTTATAAACTTCATAAAAATACAATCGACAAGTTATCTATTCTGCACTGTCAACTCGCCCCATCCTTGCCAGTGGAATTCGGAAGAAAATCACGATCTCTTTGGGAAATTGAAAGATGGAAGGCTACTGAGTTCCGAACTTTTCTACTCTATACTGGACCAGTAATATTGCGTGATGAGATCAAGAAAGAA